>OX442360.1:16280607-16283107 GCA_949357725.1 Hyperoplus immaculatus | reverse complement strand
CAGCGAGGCGGTGTTGGCAAAAACACTTTACACATTCACACCAAATTCATACCAAAAACTCTAAATGTGAGCAAATCTGGCATTTGTCAACATTAGAAAATGTACACCATGCCTGTTCCCTTTCAAAATTATTGAAGTGAATAATAGTTATGTTGTGAGGTGCGCCAGTAACAGTGATCTACAGTGATTGGGTGCATGATTGATTGATATAGTGTGATATATGGTGTTGCATGGAATGTAAAAGTGTCCTCTTTGGGATCGTTAAGAGCGTAAACAAGTGGAGCACAAATGCCAACAGACGGCCAAACACATTTTGACAATCTTATAATACACAGAAGGGGTGTTGGAGACTCTCTGGGTGAAACCTGAGACCGATGACTATTAAATCAGGGGGCCGAAGGTGAAGAAGTTCAGAACCTGGCCTTAATACAGTTCCAGGTTCTACGGGGGCCCACAGAGGTCACAAGACTGTATTGGCTGATAGAAGACTCAAATCCATTGAGAGAAAAAAGTAACTGGGTTAATAGTATACAGTGAGTACTCAACAGTCCCTCAAGCCACAGATGGAGAATATTTGACTGTAATTTGTGTGGACAAAAAAATGGAATCACACACACACACACACACACAAAGCGAGACAATTTCACAACTCTGTGGTAGTGTGTCATGTGCTTTTGGACATGCATGCTTTTGGGTGCACGCAATAAGTTTGAATGAGCACACCACGTGTGTATGTGTGTGTGTGTTTGTGAAGGTGACTCACCCCGTGTCAGTTACTCCTCTACTAAAGTTTCCTTTCCTTTTTTACTTCACACCTCTCATGTTTGCTATTTTTGGGCTATGTTAGCAGAACTAGTAGTATCCGCCAGATCAAACACACACACACACACACACACACACACACACACACACACACACACACCAACATATAAAACCCATTGGGAGTGTTTTGGAAGAGCGAGAGGAGATGTGCATCTTTTATGGTGCCTTGGTACAATAGATGATTCGGTGGGGCAGACAGAAATATCCAGGGTTACTCGCAAAGTGAAAAATATCGTATTGCATAAGATGGTGAAAGGACCTGACCACGTAAATGCAACAGTAGCTCTCTCACACAAAGGCACGCACACACACAGGCACGGACTCACATAGACACTCTGAAACGCACACATACAAACACACACACTGTGATGTCCTAATAGTGTCCTGCAGGCAGGCAGGCAGAGGCGGGCAGGGGTAGAGAAACTGGAGCTGAGGCAGAGTGCTGACTCAGGGAACAAACCAGTGAGAGAGAGAGAGAGAGAGAGAAAGAGAGAGAGAGAGAGGACATTGTGCTACACAGAGGCCTCACGACTTGCGTGTGCAAACCAGAATGTCCCGACCACCACCACTCTGAGCAGCACTTTATCTTCTTTTTCCCGCCCCTTTGAGGTGAAAGCCAACGCTGGCTGCTGCTGTGACAACGGAACCAAAAGAGAAAATACTCACTCTCATAAGAATTTCATTGAGAAAAAGCAGAAGTAAAAAGAAGAAGCCTATCTCAGTCTTTGTCCTTCAGGTTGTATTATTTCACTCATTTGTTCATCTGAGTCAATGTTTTGTCGGCGCTGTAACACTTTTCCCTTTATACATAACTCTCTGGTTGAGTACCACTTGAATGTTCACTTCCCACCAAGTCATTCTCAGAGATCTGGGAGTGCAACATCACTGCTTAAATTTACACAAACCCCAAATTTAGCCATGAGAAAAATGTGAATGGTGAAATGATTTCCCAAAGTGGTCAGTTATAAATAAGGTTTCAGGTAACGATTATTGTTATTATGGATAAATTCATAATTTTGTTTTATTTGATCCATTTAATTCATTGTAAAATGTATCTTCAAATCCTGTTTTGTATGAAAATAGTCCAAAAACACCAATAGAGAAAAACCTAATACCACGAAGGTGTAGCACATTTTTCCCTACTCTTGCTTAGAAAATGGCTGAAACAATCAATCAATTATCAAAAAAAAAGGTAATATATTTTTATAGCGATAGAATAATGAACTGATCTATCAGATTATATATGTAGGGGCCAACTTTCTGGTTCAACTTTGACCTACAACTGCTTGGACAAAAACATTTTGAGTAACGTATTTTTTTTGCTGACATTTTTGTCACATTCACTTTAACATTTTAGCCATTATGTCTTATAGCCCAAATGAATTATGGACAGAGCCAGGAATTACATTTTGAATTATCTTAATTTTTTCAGCAGCATTTGATCCGTCACAAAAACACGTCTCTGTATTTAAAAACATGTTCAGGTGTGAGTTTTGTAGTGTATGACCATGAGGTTGGTGTGTGTGTGTGTGTGTGTGTGTGTGTGTGTGTGTGTGTGTGTGTGTGTGTGTGTGTGTGTGTGTGTGTGTGTGTGTGTGTGTGTGTGTGTGTGTGTGTGTGTGTGTGTGCGTGTGTAACGGGATGTATATATATATAACGTGCTCTAAACAGAAGAGCA
>OX442360.1:16265607-16275607 GCA_949357725.1 Hyperoplus immaculatus | reverse complement strand
GGCCTTGGTGTGGGGAGCAGAGGGCTGACGACGCAGCAGCTGTTGGACAACCCGATGGAAAGAGTTTTTTTTTTGCTTTCTGAGTGACGGTGATGGCGATTATAGCAATGAGGTGATGAGGTCTTGTAGAAAAAATGGCGGTGAGGAGATGAGGAATGAATGAAGAGCATATCTTTGGTGATTCTACCGTCTACCTCCATCTCAAGCATAATGCCTGAATGTCATTTTCTTTCAATAAGCGTATCGCTCATTCCACCATCACCTCTGTCACCTCCTCTTGTTCTGTCTCTTTCACTGGCCACATATCTACACAAACACATACATACACACACCATAACACAGAGAGACCCTGAGTGTCTGTCTGTACTGTATAGACTCTATACAGTACAGACAGACTGTCTGTACTATATAGAGTACAGACAGTACTCTATACACACACTCTATTAAACACACTATTAATATGAACTATTACACACACTCTATACTATAGAGTTATACACTTACGTTTGAGTCTGAATGGGTCTTTAGCTGCAAAGGTAGATACAAAGAGGCACAGTTATAAAGAGAGGCGGAGGAAGGGTTGCGAGAGAAAAAGACGAAGAACACAAGAGGGCATGAGTGCGTGAGAACGAGAGATGTACTGGAGGGAGCTGGAGGGAGGTGGAGAGAGAAAGCGATAGAGAGAAACGGAGGGAGAATAGATGAGCATGAGAGAGTGTGAGAGAGATAAATAGAGACAGAGTGAACAGGAGGAGGGGGAGAGTGTAAACAGCAGAAGGTTCACTGGGTTCAGTGTGCAGTAGAGGAGCTTAAAGATGGGCATCAGAACTGGAAGCCCAGGGGGCTGGATAGTGGTGCGTGACTCACATACTCATGCATATATTCACACACACGCAGACGCGCAAACACATGCACACAGAAACATCCAAAATGCTATTCTATCTCCAATCATGAACTATTACACACACAAACCCTGGGGAGACAATCTGAGACATAAAACAGGGTGCCATTTTACTACAACTCTTTTTCATAAGGATGTTCAAGAAAAGCATTCACAGATGTAATGACTGTTTGGTTACATACACCTAACGTAAATACTTTCCAACAATGGACTACGACGCTGTGGTTTTTGTTATGTTGACTCACAAAATACATAATATCACATACACACACACAGTTTGACATTTTTGCAGAAAGGAAACACATATATATCATTGGCCTTTATATTTTTGGGTCACACAAACCATTTTACTGTGTGGTTTGCTTTTCCATCTGGCAATGACTAATATCCTCAAGAAAATAGCAAGTTCACTGCCTTATATCAGTGGCTCGGCTCAGACGTGGAGAGTCAAACCGATACCGTCAGTCAGCCAGTCCACGCAGCCTGTTTTCTCCACATGAGTCACTAACATCTCCTTTAGACACTGAGAAACACTGCGCACACTTGCAAAAACTGACATCACAAAAATATATGTTAACCCAAAACTGCTCCTTCCAAGTACAAACTTTTCACAGCTCATCCACAGAGACGCATCATAACACAATCACAGAGCTATATATTTAAAATTTGAGACCGTACTGCGTGAACCATGGATTACACATGGGGAGCAGATGATAGACAAAAATCCACTGAGGCTGGCATGTTAAGCTAAGCTTGGTGCAGTCAGAACATTTTCATGACATAGCAGGTGGATACACTGGAAGAAAAGTATTGAGCATTGAATGCTGTGGTTGTATTTATAAAAGCACTTCAAGCAGATGTCACTCACTATGTTTCGTTCTTTAGAAAGTCTGGCAAGATACAGCTCTGATTCACACATAAGGTTGTGCACAGCTGAAGAAAGCACAATCCTAACAACTTTTTTTTTTGCCTCAGTTGCTAATTAACACCTTGACAGAGCTGTGTGCTCCTCTCTCTGAGAACAAAGGCATTGCTACTGCCTCCGCTCCGTCCTGCCAGGTTTAGCAAACAGCACTTACATCTGTCTTACAGGGACGCTCAGAGGCACAAGTTGGAACACTCGCAGGTGTGCACATTTGCATGTGGCACTTGGATGTCTGTTGCCATGGTGACCCCAAGAGTATCCCCCATACAGCACTATATATATACAGTATCTCACAAAAGTGAGTACACCCCTCACATTTCTTCACATTTTTCTTTATATCTTTCCATGGGACAACACTGAATAAATGACACTTTAATACAATGTAAAGTAGTCAGTGTACAGCTTGTATAACAGTGAAAATTTACTGTCCCCTCAAAATAACTCGACACACAACCATTAATGTCTAAACTGCTGGCAACAAAAGTGAGTACACCCCTTAGAAAAAATTTACAAATTGGGCCCAAAGTGTAAATATTTTGTGTGGCCACCATTATTTTCCAGCACTGCCTTAACCTTCTTGGGCATGTAGTTCACTAGAGCTTCACAGGTTGCAACTGGAACCCTCTTCCACCCATTTATGACAGCATCACAGAGCTGGTGGATATTAAAGACCTTGCGTTCCTCCACCTTCCATTTGAGGATGCCCCAAAGATGCTCAATAGGGTTTAGGTCTGGAGACATGCTTGGCCAGGCCATAACCTTTACCCTCAGCTTTTTTAGCAAGCCACTGGTCGTCTTGGAGGTGTGTTTGGGCTCGTTATCATGTTGCAATACCACCCTGCGGCCCAGTTTACGAAGGTTGAGTGCACATGGTCAGCGTCGTACACAGAGGTTGGCTTTGGAAAATAGACGTATGAGTGCTGCCAGCATTGCTGAAGGGCTTGAAGGGGTGGGGGGTCAACCTGTCAGTGCTCAGACCATACGCCGCACTCTGCATCATACTGGTCTGCATGGTTGTCATCCCAGAAGGAAGCCTATTCTAAAGATGATGCACAAGAAACCCCACAAAAAGTTTGCTGAAGACAAACAGACTACGGACATGGATTACTGCAACCATGTCCTGTGGTCTGATGAGACCAAAATACATTTATTTGGTTCAGATGGTGTTAAGAGTGTGGAGCGGCAACCAGGTGAGGAGTACAAAGACAAGTGTGTCTTGCCTAGAGTCAAGCATGGTGGTTGGAGTGTCATGGTCTGGGGCTGCATGAGTGCTGCCAGCACTGGGGATCTACAGTTCATTGAATTCTAACATGTACTGTGACATACTGAAGCAGAGCATGATCCCCTCCCTTCATAAACTGGGCCGCAGGGCAGTACTGCAACATGATAACGACCCCAAACACCCCTCCGAACGACCACTGGCTTGTTAAAGAAGCTGAGGGTAAAGGTTATGGACTGGCCAAGCATGTCTCCAGTCTTAAACCCTATTGAGCATCTTTGGGGCATCCTAAAACGGGAGATGGAGGAGCGCAAGGACTCTAATATCCACCAGCTCCTTGATGTCGTCATGAATGGGTAGAAGAGGGTTCCAGTTGCAACCTGTGAAGCTCTAGTGAACTACATGCCCAAGAGGGTTAAGGCAGTGCTAGAAAATAATGATGGCAAAACAAAATATTGACACTTTGGGCCCAATTTGGACATTTTTTCTTAGGGGTGTACTCACTTTTGTTGCCAGCAGTTTAGACATTAATGGCTGTGTGTCGAGTTATTTTGAGGGGACAGTAAATTTACACTGTTATACAAGCTGTACACTGACTACTTGACATTGTATCAAAGTGTCATTTATTCAGTGTTGTCGCATGGAAAGATATAATGAAATATTTGAAGAAATGTTAGGGGTGTACTCACTTTTGTGAGATACTGTATATATATATATATATATATATATATATATATATATATATATATATATATATATATATATATATATATATATATATATTCTTATTTATATATATATATATATATATATATATATATAAAAAAAATAAGAATAAGGTTAGAGGGCTTTGACTTGACTGGTGTGGCTGTGATTGTGAAGATGTGAAGTTAGGATGCAAGCGTTTTTTCCTTCTTCTTTTCTGTCAGTCGCCGAGGCTTAGGTGCTTGCTGTTCACCCGAGACAATTCAACAGCTTATGTCAGCAGGCCTACTGTGTATTGCTCAACCAAAGTGTAGTGTTAAGAAAAGGGAATACTAACTATAGTGACCATGAATGTGTGTGCGTAGATGAGTATATGAAAGCATGTGAATGTGACTCTGTCATTTTGTGTGTGTGTGCATGCATATGTGCATGCGCAAATGTGTATATTCACCACAGTATGACTCACAAGCCACATCACAGACTGTGCTGCAGAAAATTGAGACAACACAGTTTCAAAGAGGAAGCCAGCACTGATAGAGCTGAAAGAGCAACAGGCAAAACACACACACACACACACACACACACACACACACACACACACACGCACGCACGTGTATACACGCATGCACACACACACACACACACACACACACACACACACACACACACATTCACGTTCATGCACACATACACACAATAACACAGTGTAACCGACACTGGAAATCCCCTTTTGTTCACCTGAATGAATTAAACCTGGGAGTAAAATTGAAAACCTAGAAACTACACATTGATAATGTGATTATGATTGTGTTTCATTTTACAAATAAATATCTTATCAAAAACACGATTGGTCTGTTGTTGGACAAGATACCAACAGAAAATAAGAGCAAAGAAATAGTCATTGTGCATATTTAAATAACTGCGGTTGACAAAGTGACAGCTAAAATGTAATACACCAGCTTCACCAGCAGATGCCAATGTTGACTCACCAATGATATGAAGATGAGGAACAAGGTCAACTCTAATGTACTTACAGTGGATGAGGTGTTGGCACATGCACTGACAGGCAAAAATCTCATCTCATATTCCTGAGAAATGTCTGTATGCAAATGATATAGCTGGGTTTCGGTGCTCCCAGTCTCACGCATATTCTCAGTTGGAAATTGCAGGTCTAAATAGGTTGCCTGTGAAACTGTGCTGGTGCAATAATATATTAAGCATCTCAGAGTTCATAAATGACCACAGCTTCAGGATGGAAACAGAACAGGTCATGAATCATATCATATTATACTGTATACTATATCGCCTTATGCAGTTTGCATTGAGTTTTTTAACGCCTTTAGTGGTCAGACGGAATAGCCTCCTCCAGCTCAAGTGTGACGTAATTGGCTGTTAGAAGCCTTTTATTAGTGTTGGTGGGTGAGGAAGGAACAGCAAGATTCCATGACGTTAAGTGCCTATTAACCCCCTATGTGTGACAGTTAGGGTGTGCATTTGCAGCATTGTGTGTATTTGTGGGTAATGGGTGTGTTCTAAATGTAGTGCTGTGCTATATTGTACGTGTGTGTGCTTAATCACATGTTTGTAGCTGCCTGTGTATGCTGTTGTTCCCTGAGTGCATTAAGAAACCTTTAACAAAGGCAAAAGACATGAATCTGTTTCATTTGCAAAAAAAAAGTATTGATGTAATTGTCTTCTACAAATCTTTGTAAACTTGCTCAGGGGAAATATCATGGACAGGGGGAGCTTCTACAGCTATAAATACACCATGAATGGTGTACTAAGCCATCAAGCCTAAATGGTATCAAGTCATTAATAAAGGGCAATGGATTTCTCACCTTTTAATTCGCTGTCAAGTCTGCAGATTAAAGTGTTAACAAGTTGTGTGAATGCTCTGCAGCCTTTTCTCATATGGTGTGGTTCGCTTTAACAAAGGCAAAACTCAAACGCACTTTCATTCCAACCAAGCAAAAGCCCACCTGATCAAACAAATAAACGATTTGGAGATCATGTAACATCGGCAGGTTATTTTCATACTGTTATTAATCTGGAGCGTTTATCAGCAGACTGACATATGACATATGCTCCTACGATGTGCGCTAAATAACTTTAACACGCGGGTGCAATGAAAGACGTTCTGCAGTAGACGGTGCAATGATGCGTAAATACAAAATATCCTGTGATTGGTGCCGATGTGGTTCACACAAGAGATGATCCGCTCCAGAGTTCCCTTGCAAGTGGCCCAGACCACCTTTTTCAACTGGACCAGAGTCCGGTTGTTCAGTACGCACCAGAGTCTTGGACTACGTCCAAACCAACACAAATGAACCGCAACAAGGGCTTAAACGCTCCGGGATTTGTTTCAACCGCACTCAACAAGGCTGGTGTGAACGCGACCTTCGACTAAGGCATCAGTAACTTACTAATGCATTAAAGGGCAAGCTAAATGACAAAACCTAGATGAAAGGATTTCCCACAACTCTGCTTCTCAAAAGATATCTTACAATTAATTCATTAATGAAAATAAAGTGAGTTGTAGGCAATTAAAGGGCAACCTCACTGCATTTATACACCAGTCAGTCTATTCATCATGTAGAGTACTGCCAAGCCGGTAATAGCAGTTGTAAAATGGGCTCAGGAGTAAAGATGCCGATGGGTTGAATAATGGCAATTGCAGAATCCAGTGTCCAACATTGATTTTCACAGATTGAAATGCCTCAACAACAATTGGATGGATTGACGAAAATCAGTCACAGCAGTTCATGTTCCCCTCAGGACATATCCTGCTGCCTTCAGGGATCCCCTTACTATCCCTCTAGCACCACCATAAGGTTGACACTTTTGGTTTTGATAAAAATATGTTAGTATTGGATGGATTGCTGTAAAATTAGCTACAGCTAGTCAAAAATATCCCTAGAGGATAACTTAAATGGCTTTTGTGATACTCTGAATTTTAGTCTAGTTTCGTCATACATTTCACCAATACTTTGGCTTATTACCAAATACCTGCAATAATACTAAGGTAATTACCATAATCCTCGGGTGTACTTTGAGTTTAGAAATAATTAGAAAATGTTTGCATGCTAACAGACAAAACCAAGCATGTTAGTACTTGAGCGTATTTGCATGGAGGTGTTAGCATTTACCTTAAAGCCCCACTGTGCCTAAATACAGAGCCGCTAGCATGGCTGTACAGTCGGAGTCTTGTTTTAAACTATCTCTAGGGCATCCCTCAATTTCACATAGAACAATCCTTTACTTAGGCTATTAACTAAATAGTGTTAATCCTTTTCAAATGCTTCTGTTTAAGTGAAAAACAATATAGGGGAGAACGGGGTAATCTGAGCCACTTTTTACATTTGCTCCCCTCTAAGCGAGCTAAAATTATTTATCACTCAAATTTACACATTTCCCATTAATTCAGGATGTTTCCTAGAAATGGGCATTAGCAGAATTTTTTCAAGACAAAGGGCAGTGAAAATATGATTGTTTTAAAAAAAGTTGTCACTGATCCACTTACTTGTTACACTCTGAAACTACCATAACAACACATATTGTAACAGTAAGAATCCTGAAAGCTAGCCACACATTCCAGAACTAATGTCGGACTAGTAAAAGAATGATGGGGTTTGGTCAATTAAGCAATGCAAATTTTCTAAACACTTGAAAGGAACTCTGAACAAAATCAAATACAACATATTATAATTCAAAAGGTTTTAATAAGATTCAAATGAAAGATAGAACCAGTTAGATTAGAACACAGTCTGGGGGTCAGAACACAGGACCCTTAGAGCCAGCTAGTGTCTGGGGGTCAAAGCATAGGAAAATCAGAACCAGCGAGAACAGCCTGGGACTCAGAACACAGGGGAAGACCCAACTGAATTATAACATCAGCCTGTCATACTCTACAACTAGGCCTACTCTACATTCCAGCCCTGAAAGTTACAGGGAAAGATGAGAAAGTGCTCTTTCCGTGTGGTTGCCCCAGGTCGTCTTCCTGGTGTATTTCCTTGGCATGATGGCTTTTCAACAATGTGTCTGACATTAAAATAAAACATATGTTATGTAATATTACATTGAAATATGTTTAAGACTAAACTTAACTTGTGCCTCATGGTGGGGGAAAGTGAGACAGTGGCTCACTTTCCCCCACAGCATTTGGCTCACTTTCCCCCACCACCACAATTTCAGAAAACACTACCTCTCTTAGCATTTCAGGCTAATCTTCAGTTATCAGCATCACATAGTTTCATATGTTGGTAGTTCATCAACACGTATGATAGAAGTTTTTCTACGTGAATACATTTGCTTTGGCACAATAGTTGATTAAGTTGACAGCAAGAAATTTACTCTTACATGCAAAATACCTATTTTGGTGAAAAAAACATGCTTACCACAGCACCATGAGGTCCTCTCTTTCAGGGCCATGGGGAAATGAGAGGGGCTTGAAAACATATATCTCACATGACCAGAAAAGTTTTCCGTTGCCTAGATACAGGGGGCAGCTCACATTACCCGATGCCTCAGATTCCCCCGTTCTCCCCTACAGTATTTGCATGAGAAAAAATAAGGAATAGAATGAATGCATAAAAAACTAGATAAATATCAATTAACATAATATTGTAAACATATAGTAACACAACATAACATCGCAGTACAGATATTTCATTCCCTATATGCCATGAAGTACGGTGATCATGTCAATGTTTCCAGTTATGCTGAGAAAGACTGCATCAATTTATCAATATGCAGGGCCCCTTCTCTTATCGCTTCTAAAGCTTTCATCCTACAACAAAGTGAATAAATAAATATACAGGAAAGTGGCGATGCTTGAGATGGGAGGGCTTTAATCCCAAAATATATTCCTTAATATTGTGTAAAAAGCACACACTCCTACTGATCCTGTTGACCCCCTTGCTTTCACCAGTTGGTACAGGCCACAATGCTGTAGCCCACTATCACTCCCCCCTCCATCCCTAAGCTACACAGCTCCTTACAACCCAACTGAGCCTGTTAGGGAGGGAGCGTGTGTGCATCTGTGTGTGTCGGTGTGTGTTGACACAGAGAGGCAGTCGAGATGAGAGTGAGGCAGTGAGAGGGAAAGCCTGGAGAGAACGGCAAAGGCGATCAAAAAAAGGGAGACGGCGAAAAGGCAGAGCAAAGTAGAAGAAAGAGAGGAGAAGAGAAGAGGGGGAATGACATTATAAAGTGTATTCTCTGATAGTCAAAATCAGGAGAAGCATTGACTACATGACCAACCACCACACATACACCAGCATCCTGTCCTGGAGCCTTGACAGGAGGGGACAAGAAAAACACACACACTCAAAGGCAAAACACCCTCTTCGACCAGTCCCCCATACAGAGGATCATGTCGTCCACTGGGTCAACTAACCACAACAAGCGTCTGGCATGTGAGTAAACCAACTATGTTTAAGTCAACAGAATTGCTGCTCAAGACAAAGTGGTACTTAGCTTGAACTTGCAGTACTGCACAGTTCATTGGAACCTTCTCTACTGTACAGGGATTAACTCGGCATTGCTGTTATATTTAACACTTAATGTGCTCTTTTTTCTAATACTGGGCAGGTACATACTGCACTCATTTCCACAGTACAGTGTCTTAGGATAATGTTTCAATAATAGTTGTGTGATAAAATTGTGCAGAGGGTATTGATTCCCTGCCACTGGTTCAGCTCTACATGACTCACACTACATTATTCAGAGCCTCCCAACTAAACAGTTAACTCCCTCGCGAGAGATGTCTAATTCAGCATTAGTGAGCGCTCTTTGATAAGGTAACAGATCAATATTAGCTGTAGCTTATGTTACATACAGTGTTCATAGTATGTAGGTTACCGCATGAGTGTTACGTCATTTTCTCTAAGCTACGTTATTTGGAACCGTTCCCCCCTGAGGGATTCATTAAATCATTACTCTTATAAAAACTCAAAGTTGCACATGGTCAGTTTAAAAAAAATCCTTTTACTTCTTGGCCCAGCCTTGAACCAAACCTCATTAGCAACTACAACTGTCCAAAGTAATAATAACCGCCATAGGCCATCTCTCCAACAAATTAGCCTGACAGCCTCAATGGTGATGCGACACTATTGATGCTGATGAGGTTAAAAAGCAGTGGGGGGATAACAGCTACTAGACTGCCTAAACTAAAGGAAGAGGGTCTGCTTATAGATCACAAGAAAATAGATGTTTAAGGCTACCTGCATGCCAGAGGAATAGTGTCTTGCTT
>OX442360.1:16055607-16260607 GCA_949357725.1 Hyperoplus immaculatus | reverse complement strand
GACCAACATTCCACAGGCCACAATTGACAATCTGATAAACTCTATGCGAAGAAGATGTGTTGCACTGCATGAGGCAAATGGTGGTCACACCAGATACTGACTGGTTCTGAGTCCCCAGACCCCCAATAAAGCAAAAAATGCACATTTCAGAGTGGCCTTTTATTGTGGACAGTCTAAGGCACACCTGTGCACTAATCATGATGTCAGATCAGCATCTTGATGTGGCACACCTGTGAGGTGGGATGGATTATCTCAGCAAAGCAGAAGTGCTCACTATCACACATTTAGACAGATTTGTGAACAATGTTTGAGAGAAATGGTAATATTGTGTATCTGGAATGAATTTTAGATCTTTAAGTCCGTCTCATGAAAAATGGGAGCAAAAACAAAAGTGTTGCCTTTATATTTTTGTTGAGTGTATATGCAGCTAAAAGGTGCTATTTTGGGGAGTGTATATGGAAGCACACAAAGACACACACATACGCACACACAATAATTTCACAACAAACACACAATCCTTAGGTATCCATATGGATCCTAACCTTTCATGTGTTGCTAATTTTTTTTGTGTATAGGTCTGCAACTCTAAAAAATTACAAAAATGATAAAAAATCATGTTTTTTTCTTGTTTTGTTTTAGGGAGCAATTTGACTTATCAGTAAAAGGTGAAGTAAATGAATAATTCAGCTAAGTGGGGGTAAAAAGTGTAATTTTGGTGTCTTAAGTTTGGGATGCATGCCTAATATCATCACATTTACATATGTATGTCAACATCGCTATGGTTTGAAAAAGATAGGTTTTTACAGATTTTAATGCTTTCAAATTGAGCCATTTTTTACATACAAGTTTGGGTGTTTGAAGTTTGGCTGTCTGTACACAGACACACAAACCATAATTTCTCAATATCTACATATACACCACACACTGGTATCCCTACCAACACATCAACACCATTTAGGTTGAAATATTTTTTGACATTGACCTTTGGGGGGCAACAATATTGCAGGACTGACAACCAGGAAAATATCCTGTCATTCAACCCCATGTAAAATATACCTAAAGGGCACCAACTAGTAGTTGGGGTGAAAATCACAAATTTTGATGCCTTTTGTCAAGGATGAAAGCACAAAATAATAGAAAAATATATTTTATGCTGGTTTGTCAGCAGGATCAAATTTGGAAAAAACAGCTGTTTTGAATGGAAGTCAATGACGGCAAAAAATGGTCCCAGGGTCTCCTGTGTAACAAAAAAATGTCCTGCCTTTATTATGGGTGCTATGAAGTTGCTGAGTAGAAATTCAGAAATGATCTGCATAAAAATTAACCCTGGCCAAAATGTATTAGGCTAACATAAGCACAGCCAAAGCTATTCAAAAAACTAAACAAAAAAAAAGGCCAAATGGCAGAAAATGGTCCCAGGGTGGCATGAGGGTTAAGGTAGACTCACATACGCCTTCCATGCAAAAAAATCAAATCAGTTTGTCTAACCATGTCATTGGACAGAGATTGCAAATGTCAGTTACATGCAAAGCTATGCCTGTCAAGTATCAAGTCAAGCCTGTATTGAGATGAGATAAACGTGTATTGCCCCAAGGGGAATTTGTCTTACAATTGGGAACATTTAAAAAAAACATATAAGCACTAACAGCACATATAATCACCAATACATACAGATTCAGACAATGATAGACGAAATGACAGACTAATACAACCGACAATAAACATAAACATTCATTATTTCATATTTTAGACCGTCACAATCTCATTTGTTGAGGACTTTCAGGTTTAGCTTCTTTTCTCAAACTACACTTTCATAAGCTCTGTCTTTGAATGGAGTGGGGGTCTCAAAACTGAGACCCAAGTTCTAATTCCTACAGATCTTGTTATTCAGTGGTAATGGTATCAACACTGCTACCGGGGTAACCATCAGTAGAATGAGGTAGCACTTTGCACACAGTAGTCACTAAATCATTAATTCTGTCTTTCTTTGAAAATAATATTGTTGGTTCCCTCCATAGATGCTTGTCGCAACATCATGATGTGTTTTAGTGCAGGGTGAGGGTCCGCACAGAAGTCATAATACACATTAATACAGTATGGAACCAAATGATTTACTTCCAAGCTCTATTTCTAGGTCAAGGACTACTTTATCAAACTTTGCGATCACTTGCTTTCTTGTACACTCATGTCCCTGTGTGCTGATTTTCTCTTCTCTTCTCTTCTCTTCTCTTCTCTTCTCTTCTCTTCTCTTCTCTTCTCTTCTCTTCTCTTCTTCTCAAGAGCGGATAACATTAAACACAGAAGTAAAATGTGTAAGAAAACAATACCTGGTGTGTCCAGAAACCACATTAGGATCATTGACAGCCGATAACCCCTGTCATGAACAAGGGACTCCCCGTGGATACTTTAACACTATCTTGTGGCGCTTTTCCACCGCACATGTAGCTCGACTCGACTCAACTCGACTCGACTCAACTTGGTTTGGTAGCAGCACGGGTCGTTTTCCACCGCAAATAGTACCTGCTGAACGTGGGCGGGGTCGTCGTAAGGGGCTGAAAGCCTACTCCGGAGCAAAGTAGCAAAGCAGAAATTACGAGCAGTTGTTGCACTATTAACTGAACCAACCGCCAAAAACACGGATGAATTTTTTTTAAGAAATACCCCCTTGTATCTGTTTGCTAAAAGAAGTAGAAGAATATTGCTACGGGCCATTAAGAGGGATGGTTGTTGTCCCGATGTGTGACTCTGCCACACAGTCAGCTGTAGGGATGCGTCACGTACATCCCTATGCACGTAAACACGGGCATGATAAAGTTGACTGTTTAGTGCTTGTTTCAGGATACGTGTTTTCAAATGCAAGCCGTGTCTCAGCCTGAATATTTTATTGAGGTAATCAGTTCAGTCCGAGGCTTGTAATGTAATCGCTCGCTATCATGTCTGTCCCAGCTGGCTACTATTTAGCCTAGCTGCTAGCTGTCCTACATGTCTCCTCTCGTATGTAAGTAACTTCCCCAACAACCAACACTGGGTGAGCTTAGCGAATATATGGAAAATAAATTCGGATCTGTGATGCAAGTCAAATGAAAGAGAGCTAGAGAAGGCTGCACGCGGCGGAAATACACTCAAAAGTCCCGGAGAGTTGGGGAGAATAAACAACAGAATGAAGCCGGTAGTCTCTGGCCACTGATTGGCCAGACAATAGTCTCTGGCCAATCAGTGGCCGGCCGTCTGCCGACGTCACCTTTTAGCATCGGCTCAGCTCGCTTGGACCCTAGAGCGAGGCGATACCAAAAAAGCAGCCGCTACGTGGTACCAGGTACCATGAAATTGCGGTGGAAAAGCCAAAAATGCGAGTCGAGTCGAGTCGAGTCGAGTCGAGCTGATACCATGCGGTGGAAAAGCGCCATTGGTCTCACATGGAGCATGGTGGAAATGTAACCTGAAGGAATTTGCATGAAGACCTTCAGCACATCTTACCCAGCAAATGAGTAAGTCTTTACAGTACATGTTGTCAGATGGAGACAAGCTAGCTCTTGGTTTTTAGAGAAAGATACAAATAGAGGGTAATATTGAGAGACAGAGTCTTTTCATTGCTGGAACAGCCTATCTTATGTATTTGTCTCAACCTTACCAATCCTGCCAAATTATGACTGTTGAATGACATTGATACTGGCAAGTGGCAAAAAGATTGATTGTAACTTTTTTTGAAGCAGAAATGATCAAATAGTTGATGGTTCCACTATTTCTAATATGAGGATTTGGTGCTTAACCTTGTCTAAAAAAATATTGTTAACTTCACGTCTTTGTGTTTTTGACACTGTACAACACTTTGTCAAATTCTGGCATTGCAATTTGAGATATTAGCAACAGAATTTTCAACAATGTCGCTTGGGGTTTGGTGATTTGAAGTCACGATTACCAGTCCCCATAGCAATAAGATACACATCTTAGCATGCACTATATAACGTTTGTCTAGTTGGATATATGAGTTATAATCAGCAACCCTGTAAGCTTTAAGTCATTCACTGTGTTCCCAGTTAGCTCACCAACTGTTGAAATATCAGTGGTTTCCTGCCTCCACAGGCAGCTTGAATGAAAGAATAAGGGGCTGTCGTTAGAACATGAGAATGGACACACAACCTTTCATGGCTCTGGAAGAACTAGTTTGGGCCTCCAGAGATGGAGCTGTCTGAACAGATGTGCTTTGTTTTACTCCGACAAACTATATGTTACTAAAGTAAAGTGAATGTTGTTACTGTGCAAGCTGGATACATTTGTTGGCATCTTCTATACATGTTAGACAAGGAAAACACAGCTGCATTATATTAAACACTGACTGGGTGTGTTACAAAATTAGCACACATTAGCATGCATGCAGATACATGTACAGATAGAAGCAGGAATGTATGCAGTTTCATACAGTTTCACAGTTCAGTTTATGTAAGGAGGATTGAACTTGCAGAAAAGATCCGTACATGTACACTCGCGTACACACGCATGCATGCAAATGTGCACACACTACAAGAACTCTGGTGACATGAGTCAAAGTGTCAGCTCGTGGAGCCCAGTGGGCAAAGGCACAATGTGTGCCGAGTAGGAATGTGGCATGGTTACACAACCACAGCCGGTCAGCCTGGCAGAGGTCGAAGCTGGAGGTAGAAGTAAGGACAGATGCAGTCTCGTTTTTCACAACATGTCTGTATTGTCACGCACAGAAATAAAACATTATCCCATTAACATCACATCACTGCAGAGCCAGGGATTTTCATAGAGTTGCAAAGATTGCAAAGTCTGACTTCCTTTTCTGGATCCCTTTTGCCCATACAAATGAGAAAACATCAAGAATGGACTAACTACAGCTCAAAGATTCACACGCCAAATCAATACCAACACCTTGAACATCCATGAACAAGCGATGTTGTAAGATGCAGTTAGATAACTAAACATGCTGTACACTTGCACAAGTACTGTGTACTGTGCAAGAAGGATAGGTTCATACAGAGAAACATTTTTTATTAGGTGCTTCTCCTTTGGAATGATAGGCATGATCGGTACCTTTAAAGTCAACAATCACAAAGCAACCACCTGCAACAATCATAAAGCAAGCACCTGCGGCTAACATGGCATGAAGAACAAGGCATTGGCATAAACCCAACTTGTGGTTTTGAAACCAACCTGTTAAGGCATTAGTTTTATATGTATTAGGGTAATTAAGGTTGGCAAACAGTACTGGTTTTACGCAAACCATTACATCTCAATCCTTAATCCACATGACTACTTAGCACTTTTTTTCCTCTAAAGAAGAGAGTAAGATCTAACAAAAAGTGACTGTTCCTAAATACAGGGGCTGATGGCCAAAAGAGAGAAATAGGGCGCCGCAAAACTGCTGAACCTCAAATGAAATGTTACCCGATGAAAACATTCAGTTCATTGTGATTAATTGTATAGTAGGTCTCTTTTCACTTTCACAGGTATATGAGAGGGCAAGCTGCTAGATGAAAATGTTTCTGTTGATGACCACAGCGGGATAATTCATTAATTGTTGAAATGAACTATGAATTTCACGTAGCTGTCCAAAAATACTGCACAGTACGCACACTCCTAGTCTGATGTTGCTATCTAGTGGTTACGCAAAGTGACCTGAAAAAAACAATTGTATGATTAATTGTGAGTGTGCCAATGTCTGCTTAGCTATCCGACTTAGTTTAATTTACCCTTCGAACGGGTCATCTTAGCCATCGTTGCAACAACTATTTTGTTTTGCATCAGAAAAATTCACATATTAATGCAGTTTTTTCAAAGGAAATGTTGATTTCAAAAACCCAATATTCAGTTAAGGTGCATTTTTTATGTGTGTTATTTTCTTTTGTGTGTCTTGTTGGTCAGCGGAGACAGACAACTCTCAGAGGGTGTTGGACAATGATTCTACCCAACACCTGAAGCTGAGGGACAGACAGTGCTTTTTTGAAGAGGTCTACCAGCATGATGTGGACAACTACCTGCCCTCTACCCAGCTGCAGATTGACTGCAGGAAACGTGAGTGACAAGTGTGTATTCTCACGCGGCATTATATCCTTCCTGGGGGCATTAATAGTGTTTTGAGAGATGGATCCTTCATCTGCTTCAATCAGTAGAAAAACCATAGAAGATTGAGAAAACTATTTGAAAGCCGGTGTGGTGAGAAAGTGAGATCATAAGGCTGTAATAATCAAGCAAAGAGTATTTAATAATCAAGCAAAAGAGTATTCAATCAAACAACAGAGGCTTCATGTTCTATCCAGTAAGAAGGGGGGGTGGGGGAGGGCTCAGTGACAGACTGTTTACTGTTGCAGGGGGGGTATCCAAGGGAGGGAGGAGGGGGGGGGTTGGGGAGGTTCAGTCTGAGTACTCTTTAATACACATTTGAGGAATTTAACTTTAGACATGCAGGAGCAACACAAGACAAACACAATGTTTCCTATTACATTAATACACCGGTTAACCATATTTTTTGGGGTCTGTTTGTAATTGTTGTTAACTTTCAATAGACGATAGTTTGATAGTTGTAACATACTGTACATACGCTGACACGTACTTTTGACATTTAAACAGTGTGTATTTCTGTTATAAATGCTGTTGGGCTTGTATTTACAGCCCCCATGGGAAGTATCTCTTCTATGGAGGTGAACGTTGACGTCCTGGAGCAGATGGACCTGATGGACATCTCTGACCAGGAGGCCCTGGACGTGTTCCTCAACTCAGGAGCAGACGAGGGAGTGCTGGCATCTCCACTACCAGGTGCACTGTTTGCCTCAGGGCCCAAATTGGCCAACTGCCAATTTACCTAATCCCGATCTTGAAGTACATTTTTCACATTCAGACTTGCAAAAGCAGGCCACTTCACATGTGAAGCTTTTAGACTTCTGGACTATTTGAAGAATAAGGACTGATTTTCTTTTTTCTTAATGTTTTTACTTGAGGTAAAACCAAACAGGGTTGATCAAAGATGCATCCTAAAACCAGTGTTTAAAGAATTACTGAATCTATTATTAATTATGTTCATTCCTGTGATCTCTACATTCTGCTTTAGTTGAAGCATCTAATGGAAAACATAAAGATTTAATGTAATCTAGGTTTCTAATCTGGTTTCACCATTAGTCAGTAGACTCATTAGAGAGACTAAGGTGTTTCACTGCAACTATTGTTTTTGGGGCGACTGTGGCTCAGTTGCCAGAGCGGGTCGGCTGATGATCAAAGGGTTGGAGGTTCAATCCCCGCCCTGCCACCTGTGTCATGGTTGTTGTGTCCTTGGGCAAGACACTTCACCCACCTTGCCTCGTGTGAATGTCGATAGTTAGTCTGCTATCGGTGTATGAATGTGTGTGTGAATGGTAACGTGGGAATGGGAACAGGTCTCCCTTGCAAAAGAGTCTTCGGTCTCAATGGGACATACCTGTATAAATAAAGGTTAAAAAAAAAATTGTAGGTTGTAACACATAGGTTGCACTCATAAAGCTTCGATGGGAAAATAACAGTTTGGCCCAGTTGTTGAGAAGTTATTTATGGTTTGTCAAAACTCCAAACCAACGCTCGTAAAAGCTAGCTGTGAAATAGCATTGCCGTCTTTAGGAACGGAAATTGTATAATGCATTTGCTGATAAACAAAATTTCAGCAAATTAATTTGCGCCGTAAAAATTGCATTTGTGGTAGAGCTTTGAGATGATACCACAAAGAGCTAAATCTATTTGCATGGGCCAACTGTATATCGATCTTATACAGTACATGCGAAAAACTGAGTGATGCAGATGTACCCTGCAAACATGTTCTAACAGTTTTTCGCTTCCAGAGGACGAGGAAGAAGATGAGGAGGAGGATGAAGATGCAGAGGTTGTCTACAGGGAGTGTGCACCTTTGAAAGGGCAACATGAAGTTCCCTGCGGCTCAAAGTCGCGCATGTCCTCCACATCGTCTGGTTCCAGTGACACCAGCGGCGGTGGAGTCGACACACCTGTCATCCAGTCGGACGACGAAGAAGTCCACGCCGACACTCTGCTGCTGACCTCTGTTCCCAATACCAGGGATGAAGAGACAGAGGAAGAGGACGAGGAGAAAAGTTGCCTTGCCACAAAATCTTCATAAAGACTTAATTACAGGTTAAAAACAGCCTGAAATACCCACCCCTCTCTCTCTCTCCCTCTCTTTTACACTTTTGGTGAAAACCCCAGCACGGTGGACTTCACTGTGTCTTGTGAATGTTTTCCTGAGTATATTGGATTCTTCCAATGTAAAAAAAAAAAAAAAAACATCTTTATTTTTTAAATTTTCTAAACTCTTGGCATTGGTGACAAATCACTGATAAGCAAGATAGCAAGTCATGCACTGACATGTTCTGAACTTCAACGGTTGTCAGATCAAGCTTTGCTTCTCATACGGCCGCAGGGAAAACATGTGTGTGGCACAGCTACCTGAAACCGGATGGCTGCATCTTTACTTTACAGACTTTCTGGAGTAAAGTCGTGAACAAATGCAGTCAAATACATTTACTCATCTCTGTGTTGGCTTTTCTTCAGTTCAGGCTGACTGCATTGCTCAAAGGGTGATCTGACTTACTAAATTCAAAGGCCCTGTGCACGTGCAAACTATTTAAAGTGAATGGAACTGTGTTTGTTAATGCATGCCATTGTGTTCCTGTTAGTACTTTCTATGTTTGCAGGTAATGTGTTGGATTACTGAAATATGCAGGTACCTCCCTGTAATATGTCACTCTTCAAAAAGTCACTCCTGACCTCCAAGTGAGTGAGTGAGTGAGCTGTGTACATAACAGTATGTGTGTGTGTGTGTTTGACTATATGGGAGTGTGTTTGTGAAGGTGCAGATGGTAAAAACTGCACACTAATAACATAGATATACCACTGGTTGAGCCTTGGACTACTTTCAAAACAACCTTTTTACAATGTTGATCATAATGTGTATCTTCTCCCTACTTGAACATCTTGCTATGAACTTAATAAAAATATAACGGGTTAAAAACCTTGAATTTACTGTTTGGATTGTCCTGTGTCGTCTGGCCTTCACCGATTAGTTTTTGGCATTTCCTTTGGCTTGTGCAAATACTATGGGGCGACTGTGGCTCAGTTGGTAGAGCGGGTCGGCCGATGATCAAAGGGTTGGAGGTTCGATCCCCGCCCTGCCACCTGTGTCGTTGTGTCCTTGGGCAAGACACTTCATCCACCTTGCCTCGTGGGAATGTTGATAGTTAGCCTGCTATGTGTGTGTGAATGGTAATGTGGGAAAGGAAAACAGGTTTCCCTTGCAAAAGAATCTTCGGTCTCGATGGGATATACCTGTATAAATAAAGGTCCAATATGCCAGAAACACACTGTGAGAGCGTAAGTCTTAAACAGCACAAATGTCACATTCCAAAACCGAGTGAACAACATGCCTGCTTTTAAAGGAGGAGTATTATTTTACAGAAATGAATTGTCTGCAATCTGAACAAAGGCAGTTGTTAATTAGTCTAACCTCATTGCGTGACGAAACAAAGTAAGAAAAACAATTAAATCAACCAGAGTATAAATCATCTGGGAGAAACCCTCCTGTTCTTTTCCTGCCAAGAGTTTTATCTCTGTTTCCTCATATGGCCGGTGAGTTCTAATGAAATATTTTTTTGCATTACATTCCCACTCCCTGACGAGTAGAGCAGCTGTGCCTTTTCTCTGGGAATATTTATTTTCCTTCTGAAACATTTTCCATTGAATTTGACATCATAATACAGTAGTTGATTTATGTAAAAAAAGAAAAAAATATATAATCAATGTGAGGAGTGGGAAGTGGACTATAATGAGAATAGTACATACATACTTCAGAGGACACATTGTCTGGATGCTGGGTTTCCAAAACCTCAACCTATATAGACTTACTGTGAAACATGCTGTACACATCAGTGCATTCATCATCAGATAACACCTGACAGACATAATTGGTAGAAGCTGTCTCGTAGGAAGAAAGCACTGCCTTTTCTTCAAAAGTGGATAACTGATTCCAGAGTTTAAGGTTGACTAATATTAAACTATTGTCAGAACAACAAGTCCTATCTGCATGGATATACACAGAGGAATCTTATAAATTCCTTTACAGCATTTAAAGTAGGATATTATTTTAGTAATATTCAATGCAACCAACACTCTTAGTCTATCTGCTTCATATATCATTTGCTGAGTTGAGTTAACCTTGAATCATATAGAATACAATATTCATTACAGACATCCAGCCGCACATGACATATACTGTTAAGAAAAGTATAGGCTAAATATGGGATACATGTTCAGAAAGTGTCAGCTGTTTTAAAGACCAATGAAACAGAGCAACATTTGCATGTTATGTAGGCCAGACATAAATTACACATGGTAACCTGAGCTATAGAGTTGGAGGGGTGTACACTTGTGCCTAGCCCTGTTTTCAGCACAGCCAGAAAGCGTGGGAATAGGTCATTCTACCTTTTAATAGTTCATAAGGTTTGTAGATATAGAAGCAAATTAAGTCAAAGTAAGTGTACATACATCAGAGATGCAACTTGTCCTGTCTAATGCACACAAAGTATATGTACACAACCCATTTAAAATGTTACATTGCAAAGAACTGCGCACATGAAGAGGCGGGCCTTTGTTGAATGCAAAGGCAGCCAATGTGCAGGTATTGTGGGCTGTCTTCTGCAACAGCTCCTTTCTTGACTGCCTTTGAGTCTTTTGGAGTACACCGACAGAGGATATCAAGCAGAGTGGACCAAGATGAGGACCATTTCCCTACTTCTGTTGGTAGGCATGACATTCTGAATTTATTTTCATTATGTATATATACTATATATATATATATATATATATATATAAATACTACTTATTACACATAATATTTATCATTAGATCACAGCAAACATGGACAAAATAAATGGAATGTTTGCTTATTCTAATCACAAGTCATTTGTTTCAAGAGAGTTGTGTTGATGGTGATTGCTTGTGAACTCGAAAAAACTAAAGACATAATGTTTACATGCAGTGGACAAATATGATGTCGCTGCAACTCTATACGTTGAAATACCTGCAGGCAGATGGATGAAGTCATCAAGAAAAACTAGTTCATATGCATCACCTTTTGGATATACAGGTTGCAGTATAGGGTAACTTTAGGCTGCCAGCCTCTTTAAGTTAATTGCTCTTCAGACTCTTAACCCTGTGTTGTAATACAGTATAGAACAGTGTGGTATTTTGCAGTTATGCTCTAAGGCACTTCCTGTTATTTAAAAAAAAGGTATTCCTAAGTACTTGTTCTATGCTTCATTGCACTGGGACATGGCTGAGGGCTTGGCTGCGTTATTTCCTCCTACCTGCGTGTATTAACTTTGACATTTAGATGTGCAAGTGTTACACCTTACTTTGCAGTGCGTTTGTTTTCCATTCTGCCAAAATAAATATCAAAGGCAATGGTATTTATTCATTGGGGCGACTGTGGCTCAGGTGGTTAAGTGGGTTGGCCAACGATCCAAGCGTTGGCGGTTCAATCCCCGCCCGGCCACCTGTGTCATGGTTGTTGTGTCCTTGGGCAAGACACTTCACCCACCTTACCTTGTGTGAATGTGTATGATTGCTGTATGTTTGAGGTGGTGGTCGGAGGGGCCGTTGGCGCTGAATGGCAGCCACGCTTCCGTCAGTCTACCCCAGGGCAGCTGTGGCTACTCTCATAGTTTACCACCACCGGTATGATTGTGTGTGAACGAATTGAACCAGGAACCCTGTAAAGCGTCTTTGAGTGCCTAGGCAATAAAGCGCTATATAAAACATATCAATTATTATTATTAATACACACCCATTCTAGTCAGAGGCTGGGGAGAGCTAAAGGAGCAGAACACCTTTGTCACCATGAGTATTCTGGTTTGCAGCCCTCTGAATCGATGCTCAGTATTTAAAAAAATTAAATAAAAAATTATTATCAGGCAACATGATGTTTGCTATTTGAACGCATTGATCTATCTTGTATAGTATCATGTCAGTAAGATGATTCGTAGATTTTATCCAGGATAAGGAAGAATCTAAAGGATTTAGAAATACAAATTCCCAAATGGTTATCATGGACATCACTGGTTTATGGGGATCTTTGTTAAATGTCGTTCTCTTTTACAAATTATAAATCGAAGGTACTAACTAACTTTATTTTGAAAATGTGGCTACAGGATGTAGAGTTCTGATTTATAATGGTTGAGGTTGCTGCATCTCCCTCTCTCATCCTCCTTTTTTTTCTTTCTCTCCCCTATCTTACAACATCCACAAAATCCACAAAAAGTAAATGAACTACTGTTCATCTCAGTGTGTTATATCAGGAGCAGAAGGAAATGGAGGGAATGTCAGACCACATCAATAAATTAAACACCAAAAGGAAACAATATTGAAAATGAGCAGTGAATTAAGCGTGATAAGTACTTGGCTTTTTGTTTTTTTGTAGGTTGCAATAACAGCCTTGGTAGAGTCTCGCAATGCTTTCAACAGACATGCCAAACGGGTAAATATTTAATGTTTGGAATTGCAACGTCCTGTCAAAAAGTTGTAATACTTAAATTATAACAAACATATGTTCAACCTATATTTTGGGTTCAACAGGACCTTTTGGTGCGTTCAAAAAGAAGATGGGTTTTGTCTACGATTAATCTACAAGAGGAAGATCCTGGGCCGTACCCAAAAGTTGTTTCACATGTGAGATTTTTTTATAAACATTGTCCACCAACATGACAGCAGGTCAATATCCTTGCCTGACAGCATGCAAACAATGACAGTTCAATTGTTTCAATTTTGGCACTAGATGTTTAATGACAAGACAAGTCATGCTGGGCATGAGCACACATTTCGTTTAAGTGGAATGGGTGTGACTGAGGAGCCACTAGGGGTGTTCTCCGTCGATGACAAAACTGGAGTCGTCTCTTGCCATAAATCAATCGACAGAGAGATGTTCCCTCTCTTCCAGGTGAGCAAATAATTACCACTCTAAAGAAAAATACAGTAAATGTAACTTATTTACCTCTGGAAATAATTTGACATAATTTTTCCTTTACCCACAGATCCAGTTTGAAATCTTGGACGCAAATACAGGGCATCAATTGGACAGGGCACTAGGTTTTGATATAGAAATACATGACATCAATGACAACGCACCTATATTTTCTCCCCCACAAATGTCAGCTGAGGTGAAGGAAAATATGACAGCGGGTGAGTATACTGTTGCCTAAACGACTCAGAATATGAAACAATTTCTGCCTGCCTGAGTATCGCACATCACACAAAGTGAAAACACCAAACACTGTAAATTCAATAGAAGCGTTCTCGTGGCCTCTAGAGTTAAACAGGGAGGTGAGAAATATAATAATTTCAAACCTGGACGGCCTCTCTCCTATAGTCACTGTACTTGTTTCTTCTTTTTATCTATAATACATTAACTTGGTTTTTTTTCCTTTTCTCAAAGGGTCCTTGCCTCTGCGGCTTCTGGCCATGGACGGCGATCAGAATAACCACCCTAACTCTAAAATCACCATCACGATGTTTTCACAGAACCCACAAGAGCCCAAGATTGCTGTGCATGATATGGGAGGAGGTGTGGCCGAATTGACCTTTGAAGGATGTTTTGACTATGATGTGAGTTTCAGGCACTTATTTTCCCTACACCAGTGGGAAGCTGCATGTATATGGACACACATTCATACTCAATTGTCAATGTAATATCTAAAATTTCATCTTTTATTTATTTTTCAGAAAATAAAGAAGTACGAAGTTATTGTTCAAGCAAACGATCATGGAACACCATCCCTTTCCTCCTCAACCGTTGTTACTCTCAATATTGTTGACTCGAACACTTACCCACCGATGTTCAAGAAGAGGGAGGCACGTATGTTTTAACTTTTCTATTAATTAAGTTGCTTTTAAGAGTGATGTATGATGCTAAAGATGAAACTCTTCTGCCTCTCCAGTACCATGTTGAGGTATCAGAATCGACCACCCAAGATGATGTTTTGAGAATTGCTGTAGAGGACAAAGACACTCAAAATTCTAGTTGGTATGCCATTTACTATTTTATTAAAGGGAATGAGGAAGGACAATACAAACTTGAGACTGACCCCAACACCAATGAGGGTATTCTGAGTGTCATCAAGGTAATCCTGCTTTTCTGAAGCAAATATAATGGTCATTCATTTACAGTAGGCCAAGCTTAAAGTCCAACAAAGTGTTATCATCTATCATAAACAGGAGCTGCACCATTACTGACCTAAACCCTGACCATGTTTCTTCCAGGAGGTGGATCATGAGAAGACACCTAATGTCACCCTGCAGATCGGAGTAAAGAATGAGGAACCCTTATTTGTTTGTAAAGATAAATCAACTGCTGGCGCAATTCCAGATTCAGTCAGCGTCACAATGAAGATAATTAATATCAATGATCCACCTGCATTTGAGAAAGATCAATTTAAAATCTACCAGAAAGAAGAGGAGCCACCAGGAAAGGTGCTGATCACTCCAAAGGTTACTGATCCCGACTCTGACATATCCAAGATCAGGTATCTGTCTGTTTAGCTTATTGCCTCATTGTGATAAGAATCCAACCTAAGCTGATTTTTTTCAAGCAGTTAGCAGTATCAACATTTAAGAATTCCCTGAAAATTGTACAATAATGTATCAACTTTGTTTGATGTTTGTTAAAACACAATATGTTTCAGTGTCACTGTCTCTTACTTACTACAAACATATATTTGGCTGTGCTTGACGTTTGCTTTGGTTGGCAATGGCAAAAAACCATAACTCAATATTAATACATCTGCAATAACCTAACTGTTGATGCATTGGGTGGGCACTAACTGTGAATATAACAGCACACTTCTTATGGGAAAATTCCAACAGAAGTTGACCAACAGGGGAAGGCCAATATAATCCTGATACCTTGGAGCAGGAAAAAGACAAAAGACAATTAATCGGCTTCCATCACACACTGCACTAAAACCATCAGCCTTATCATACAAATGTATGCCTTCTGACAACTGGTCGGGGACTACAGCTGGAAATGAGCCATATAGGCTAAAGCTGCTCCTTTTACTGTAAGGTTAATCAAAGGGGACTGTCCACAAAACTATTAACAAATAAACTAAACTCAACTATGTACAATAAATATACAATGCCAAGCTAGAAATTGCACACAAACATTGAAGTGCATGCCCTTTCCTAGTAAGAATCTCGCCATCCACGTGACTTTAGATACTGTCACTTAGGTTGATTTTGATACCGGCACACAACAAAGATACCCATTTGGATACCTGCAATTCAATGTTTTCACTTAATATGTTTATCTCCACTTCCATTTCTCCTTCTGTGATAAGATACGTGCTGTTAGAAGATCCAGCTGGCTGGATGGCCCTTGATGCGAAAACAGGACAACTCACATCAACTAAGAAAATGGATAGAGAGTCACCCTTTGTTGATCGCAACAACACTTACAAAGTTTTAATCACTGCCATAGATGATGGTACGAAGGAGGCCTAGCGTATATTCTTCATTCACAAGCTGGATAATATGGTCCACTGGTTATCTAAATGCTGGATTTGTTATGTGTTTTTCCCCTTTCCTGTGTATATCAAGGTGAGCCTGAAGCCACAGCTACATGCACTGTCCTGGTCCACCTGGGGGATATCAATGACAATACACCTCAGCTGGTAAACAAAAGCGCCATCATGTGTGGAAACAAGGTCGAAAAGGTCATGGTGCCTGTCAAAGACTTAGACAGTGATCCTTTCAGTGGGCCCTTCACCTTCTCCCTGGGGGGTGATGACAATACTCTGGAGCGACGATGGAAACTAGACCCTTACAGTGGTTAGTACCTACAGTTTATGGTTAGTACATATCTGAGAACCTACTTTGTAAAAAAAACAAGAGCCACTACAAACTTATTTTTACATTGTGCGACAGGTTTGGAAGGTGGGCTAATTAGCTTGAAGACACTTCCTTATGGTAACTACTCAGTGGCCCTGGTGATTCAAGACCAACAGAACATTGCTACACATGATACTCTAGAAGTGAAAGTGTGCGACTGTGGAGAAGGAGATGTTTGTGTGACCAAAGGGCCGCCCTCAATCCGCCTTGGGGCACCTGGCATTGGACTGATCATTGCAGGAATCCTTTTATTTTTGTGTGAGTATGGCAACCGGTGGCAACATTAACAAAACCATAAAGTTCATACTCAGTAAACCTACAGTGATCCATCCAAATGTTTGGTATTAAGTCAATTAGATGCAAATCACTAAACAGATCTAATAGAGGATCATTTGAGTGAACACAAACTAATTGAATCAAAATAATTCTGTCCTCAGGCTTTTCTGTCTAATGGCTAAAAATAATTTGTATATTGAAGTTAGTTTATGGGCGCTAAACTTAATTTCTGTTGGTCTTGGTTCCTGATTGATAATTTATAACTTCACTCCTACCTTTTTTTTAAACCTTTGTTTGTGTACACTCTGTTCTCAGTGTTGTTTTTGGTGTGTGTCTGCAGTACTGTTACTCCTCTTTATGTGTGACTGTAAACGGAGATTCCCCCAAATGGAAGATCCAGATAGAGAAAAGGGCAGCCTGATCAAGTACAACGAAGAGGGAGGGGGCTCCATATGCAAGGTGTGTTGTGTTTTTGAACTAGAGGGAGTATGGAAGTGACTCCACCTTATTTATGTATGTATGTATGTATGTATGTATGTATGTATGTATGTATGTATGTATGTATGTATGTATGTATGTATTTATTTATTTATTTATTGTTTATTTATTTATTTATAGTTTATTTATTTATTTATTTTATCTCTCTTCTCTGCCAGGCTGAGCCTACTTCGTTCCTGACTCCCACAGACTGTGTGACAGTAACAGACGGCTTAAAAAACGGCACCAAGCAGGTTGTTTTCCTCTCCTCCTTCACCCTCACATTCCCCTATTTTGCGGTTTACTATTTCAGGCTTTAGGTTTGTCAGCAATCAGCATGGACGCTTTTTCAGTTTTAAAAGGCCTCAGTAAAGAGAGCAAAAGAATTACATAAAGAAAACAGCAAGTGAAGTACTTAATCCTTCTGAGAAATGAGTCACAGCTATATAATCCAGCTGTAAACCATACCTGACAGGATGACAGATGGTGGCGGTTGAAATTAATCTCATAAATCACAGTTTTTACTGAAAGATTCCTAAACGTATAAGTTTTACATTCCAGGAGTCTTCTTGTGACTGCATTTCCATCGTGTGACTGTAATTGCCTTTTAAAGTATTTGATAAAAAGCTTTGGTAGATGACACAGAGAAAAATACAATGTCCTTATTTTTACTTGCCACTGCTTGTATGGATGTTTTATTAATTTGCTATTCCTCAACTCATTCTCTCAGGCGCCTCCAGTAAAGGCAGAGACCGCGGGTGGTTACAAAAACGCAGGAGTTTCCATGGTGAGTCTTTTAATAGTCTATGTGTTCGACAAAGAATTAAAGATATTTAGAAGACTGCAGTGCAGCGCCACTAAACAAACTTTCTCTGTAGCTTGTAGTAGACAGGGCCTGTTGCTGTCACCTACTAAGCTCACGCACCCTTACTGCTTAATCCTATATAGATCAACTCATACATGACCTCACATGGCCCACAGCATCAAAGTGACACCCTCAGAGGCAACAGAGGGCAGAGCATGGTTAATGGCAACAGCTGTTATAACACATAAGTGCCTTTTTTGGCATATGATTCCTGATGAATGTGTCATTGCTTGTCATCTTTGAGATCCATTGCTTTGATAGGTGCTTTCTAGAGAGACTGCACACTGCCTGCTCCAATCCACAAGAGGGTGCCACAATCCGGACTTTATTCCAACATGAGAAACACATATTTTTGACAGGAAAAAAACACATAAAGAGCAGGGGGACATAGTCTTTGTGTGTTTGACTAAGAATTATAATAATTTAGCGGTATGTTTCCAGCAGCAGCACTTGGTAAAATTATGACTTCCTAACAATACACTTAAAGTTCAGCGCGGTGAAACAAACCTTCTCTGTAGTTTGTAGTAGGCAGGGCCAGTTGTTGGTCTTGCTCTTGCACCGTGATTTAACCTTACTGCTTAATCCTATATAAATGAACTCTAATATGACCTCTTAGGGCACACAGCATCGAAGTGACACTCTCAGAAGCAACAGAGGGCAGAGCATGGTGAGTGATGTTTATTTTGTTTTATTGCACAAAAACACACCAGTTTAACATTATAACAGACATATTCTATTCTATTCTATTCTATTCTATTCTATTATATTATATTATATCATAGATACTGTAGATGTTTACATATATAAGCACATAAACCTACACAGGTACATACTTTGTGGTTCTGTTGAATTATGAATGGGGTGAATTCTGATGATAAAAGCATGCATTCCTTATGCTTTCTTTAAATGATATAGAAACATTCAACAAATACAGTGTGTGTCGGATAAGTATAGTAAGGTAAAGACTGAATTTGTTGATTGTCCTTATTTTCAGTACTCGAACAGGAACAACAGCTTCAAGGTCAGTAGTGCTCTTCATTGAATTATTTTATGTTTCAGTGTAACGGTAACAAAGCCTATATGGTTGCATTTTAAACACTTACTCATGCATTTACAGTATCTTTATCAGGCAGTGGGAGGATGCTACTTTTACATTATATTTGGGCTATCAAAGAGCTCACAATCCTCCTCTCTGTAAATAGGGAAGTTCATCAAGGTACAGCCACTCTTTCAGCCTGCAGTCAAATCAACGCCTTGCAGGTCAAATCAGAAGGGTAAGAGAGAGTTTGTCTCATATCACACAGATCAAAAACATACGTATAAGCATTATAAATCATGACTCAATGTATTTTAGATATGTTTGGTGTGAACAATTTTTTGACAAAATCTATTTTTGACTCCTCAATCCCACAGCAATTGCAGATAATTGATGGTAACCAGGCAGACGACCCCGTGTACAGACCCTATGAGTATGCCTACGAGGGTCAGGGCAGCAAATGCCAGTCACTGGATGGGCTGTCCCTCTGTGATGTGGATGATGATTTAAATTTTCTAAATTATTTAGGGCCAGGGTTCAAGACCTTAGGAGGCATCTGTCAACAAGCAATTGAAGAAAAAAACATCCAGCTCTAAAGGACACTGCTGGTCTAGAATTCCAAGCATGTTGCTCCTCGCCCCTTGTTTGAGATCCTGATTATGGAATGATCTGACTGGATCTTTGGATAGAAGATCACAGAATAAAAATTATTTTGGTACGTTCTCACATACAAGGAATATACTGTGGACGGACCATGCACACAATAAAAATAGAATTAACTTAAACCTATAGAGAATAAAACGTTGCTGTCGAGAAGAAACTTTTTTATCTCTAAAACGGAAGCAAAGGAAACAAAAAAAGCACTATTTTTAAACAAATTGATTCATGAATTAATTAATTATTAATTAAATTAAGTCATTTCACAATAGGTTAAAGGCATCTTGAAGCATATAAATGGAATATTTGCAATGTAATTATCTGAGAGAGAAATATGCTCAATTATCTATTTAAAAAAGAGGAGCTGTACAATTGTGAAGAGTGAAAAAAGATCAAAAAGTGAGCATAAAATACAGACAGAGATACAATATGTATATGGATTCATATTAATGTAACACATTGTGGGGTTAGTATATTAATGTAACGCAGAGTTTGAGGCAATACATTCTGATATATGACAAATGTGTTGTATATTGGCATCTGTCCACAAAACAAGGATTGTGTAGTAAGGTGTCTTTTATTTTCTGTGCTTGAAGATGGAATTAAGGCAATGTAAATACTCTGGTGATTTTAAAACGTTATGTTTTGACTGTAATGTTCTGACAGTGACTGGGTATGTGAGTGTGTTATTGTAATTGTATTTTACTTTGCAACTTCAGGAGTGATGACATTTCTCAATACTTCGGCGGTTTTGTCATGGAAGTGTTATTTTATATGTTTAAGCTGTAAATGTATCCATTGAAACTGGAATACTGTATGTTTTAAATGTGCCAGCCAGTTTTCTAAAAGTAGCCTTTTTGGAAAAAAGATCCTTTATAAACACATGTAAAAATGTGACTGGTTGAAATCCTTATTGTGCAACATTTATTAGACAGTGGCATTGTTCCTAGTTAATAACATTTCTATAGAATGTGTTGTTAATGCGCTGGTGAAAGAGTGGGGTGGAATTAACCCTTTAAGTATGGTAGTATTTATTTGATGTTTGTATGTACACTTTCCTGTCTTACACCAGCTTTCTTTAACCAAAAAAATATGAAATGTAGTATACGGAGTCAGTGGCGTGGCTTGGGGATTTTTTTGAGGAAGCCAAGTGAGACAACACCTTTAATCTACATGTTTATTGGAAGGTGGGGGACAGAAAAGAGTAGGCTACGTCGCAGCTTGTATTTAAAGGGGCACTGTGTAACATGTTAAGTAATTTATTAGCTAAAATCAATATCCTCATTCATACATATGTCCTCATTGGTGTAAAATCACCTCTGCCAATAATCCGAATTATCCTCCTGAGTGGAGAATTACAAATATTAATATTATATTTTGTACATTGAACAGGCAAGTCTCATGGAGGCATCCATGTTTTTGGAATGTCATCAGGTGCATTGTTCAGAATTTAGAATTGTTCTTGTCCTTGAAGTCCACTGTAGATTCTGTTATTATTCAAAAGGGGTGGGTTACCCAGGGAGGTTGCATTCTAGAACTTTCTTGATGATGTCATATTACACAGTGCCCCTTTAATGTAACTACAAGAGCTATTATAGCGCCTGGTCACTTTACCAGGACTTGCACACGCCTGTAATCTGTCCGACACCGCTCGTTCGCTCTCTCTCTCAGTCACTCTCTCACTCACACACCTCCTAATCGTTTTATTAAATTATACATTGTATTATAAATGCACCCCCCACCCCGACCGGAATGCACAACTAGTCGCTTAATGCCCAATACAGATTCAAATTCATTCACAATATAATTAGGGGACGTTTTATAGGCAATTTTAAGTTTCACGTTCGCTTGAGACATGACTCACACAATCAGTTAGGTGCTTGACATACACACATACTTTCTATACATCCTTTTCGTTTAAGAACTAGGCCAAATGTTCATTATACAACACTACTTAAGACAACCCAGAGCAACTTCAGTGGATACCAATGCAACCTAATCAAGGCACAATTAGCAATAAAATAACACAAAACATAACATATAGCTACACGGACAGTAAAGGGAACAGTTAACCCGCGCCGGGAGAAGGTGTGTATTTTACTCACTATTTGTAGAGGAAGGCCATTAGCTGAAGATTGCCGCTACCAGCTAGCCACTCGGTGCGGACATAGTTCTCCTCCCTGAAAGTGCGATAAACTTTCTTTCTCTCCACACGCATTGGCCTGCCGTCAGATTAGATTTTTAATGGCTACTCAATTGGCAGTTTGGTAAAATAATTTTTTACTAAACACTCAAAATCTCCACCCTCCATAACTGTTCTTGCTAATATGATAACAATGCAAACATGCTAATCTCCCGCTATTGTTATTGTTGTTAAATTTCAGTGACGTTGATAATGATGCTTTGATTTGATTGTTGTGAAGCCAAGGGCCGAGTGGCTTCCCTTGGCACCCTCATGACACCCTCCTGACCAATCACAGGAGGGCAGTGTCAAAACAATAGCCTCACCTGATTGGTCAATCCTTCTTTCTTTTTTTTCACCAAGGGGCGCTGTTTCGCGCATTGTGAAATGCTCAATGAGAGGAGAAAAATGGTGAAGAAATGACAGCAACACAGCACCAAAGAATTACCGAAACTGTTAATAAAAATGTTTTTATTGGATGACAACTACAGCCTAAAAAACAGGGAAGCCTGGCTTCCCTTGGCTTCCGGGAGAAAACGCCACTCTACGGAGTATGATACACAGGCTGTGCAACGAGCGGGCATTTAGACGGGAAAGAGTAATTAGGGACAGAAGCAGACAGAAGCTTCACTTCTATGCAAACGGGGCATTTCAAAACACAGCAGGCGATATGATCAGTGTTCACAGATAGACCGATCGTCACCTTTTGGAGGAAATATATTGGGTCAAGTGTTGATTTGTTGAAGTAATTATAAAAAAATTGTACTAAACTAATTAATAATTATTTAACACTTTCTTACATTGTCAAGACCATTTATAGTACCATGAATAAAGTGTTTACTTAAAGTTTACTTAAAGGTGCAGTGTGTAATATGACATCATCAAGTAAGTTCTAGAAAGTTCTAGAATGCAACGCTCCCTGGGTAACCCCACCCCTTTTGAATAATAACAGAAGCTAAAGTGGCCTTCAAGGACAAGAACAATTCTACATTTTAAACAATGCACCTGATGACATTCCAACCAACATGGATTCCTCCATAAGACTTACCCTCTCAATGTACAAAATGTACAGTATATTGATATTTGAAATTCTCCGCTCAGGAGTATTATTCAGATTATTGGCAGAGGTGTTTTTACACCAATAAGGACATATTTATGAATGAGGATATTGATTTTAGCTAATAAATTACTTAAAATGTTACACAGTGTCCCTTTAAGTTTTTAACCATTTTTACTACTTGTATTCAATCCCTTTTCTACACTTGCACACTACTAGCCCTACCTGAAGACAATGACATGAATTGCAGAAGATGAAAAGGGTATGAATGAGGAAGGGTAGAGTGCCGAGTCAACTAACCCACCATAGATTCCTGTGATAATCCCCTTAGAGCTATGTATCTAGCTTGGAACTAATTCCTGAACAAACAATTGACAGCGGCTGTCTAAAGTATTGGAACTGTTAAAAGACTTTGTCTACATGAGGGTTTCGTCATGACCAGATTACAGTGTTAACAATCCCGATGTAAAATTTAACATTTATTTTGATATTTTGTTTTCCCTCTCTTTGTTTCCCTCTATAAAATGTCAAATGTTACAGTGGATTCCAATTAATCAGTGAGCAGCAGAACTTGTATCTTCATGTACTAAGCAAAGCTACAAGGTAATTAGAGTGAGGCACGGCGACTAATATGTAAATATAAAACACGTTCAATTCAGCCGCATGACCCAGAAAATTACTGAATATACTGTACATCAAATGTTTTTTTTTTTTTTTTTTTTTCACTTCTGTTCATAATCAGCACAACAAGACAGAACACCGTACAAGTGCGGAAATTATAGCGAGGGGCTAGATAGATCATTTGTAAACTGATATTTAACTCAACATTCAATCCTGATCCACTCAAAAACACATGGGAGCTTTTCTCTTTGCTGCGCGAAAACTGTGGGCAGTTCTTATTCCCCATAATCCCGTTTACGATGTCTAACAGGAATGACAAACAGGTTTTGACTCCAACGTCTCAAAACAGATCTTATCTTGAGTTCTTGAGAAATTATTATATCAGAGCTGCTGGTAAATGGTGTAGTTCTTTATCTGCTTTCCAAACAACACGGTGTAGTATGATACGCACTGGAGCATGTAAAAAAATGCTGATCAAGAGTTCCACCTAAACTGAGTCATGCATTTAAAGGTTTATAGTTTTGCTCTACTGCACTCACCCAATGGGGCCATCTGAGCCAGCCAGGTTTCCACTCAGTAGAATTAAGTTCACATGTCAATCAAGTATCTTGCATTACATTGAGCTAATTATAATGTCATCAGGTGATTTGCAATGCCTACCGGACAGGAGGGTGTTATTTTGTAAAACTAGGTACTACGTGTAGTGTCCACCATCTCTACCATTGTGTCCTTGAGCAAGGACTTAACCCCAAACTGCTCCAGGGCTGCTGTACTATGGCCCTGTGCTCTGACCCCCTCCGAAGTGTGGTAAATTGAAAGGGGATATGCGGAGACACATGTACCTTATGTAGATTGACAAATAAATAAACTTAACTTCACTTACTCCCCTGTTGAGGCTGGGATGTAGCTCTAGGTATATGAAGACCCATAGTGTTCAGGATTAATTTAACTCACACACATAATGATACGATGTCTGATCTGATTAAATTGATCATGAAATTGTGAAACCACAACAACTTTTTGTGAAACTGTATTTTGTCTTAACCCAAGTCCTACTCCTAATTATTTTTCTTATTTCATATTGCTCCTTTCTACAATGACAACGTTTAAAGCTGGTAATTCAGACCAAAACAGACCCTTTGAATATTTTTGTTGTAAAATAATAAATAAAGGATAAAAATGAGGTCCATTATTAGATATGGATTGCCTGAAGAAAAAAAAATCCGATATTGCAAAAAAATATGTCAATATGAGCTTTCTTTTTAGTGAGGAAGCTCACCAGGAATCTTTATTAACTTCTATAACATACATTAAAATAAGAAACTGCATTTTCAGATATTTCTGAAACAGAAAGGTAAATGTGACAACGTGTGTTTACAGAAGCCCTCCCCCAACAGGTATTTTAAAGCCAGAGCACACACGGGCGTGCAGTCCAACTTTCATTCAGGCGCATTCAAGGAATAGTATTTTATCCAAGGCACTAACAATCTACAACAACACATGAACTGGATATACTATGGCGATGAAACAACTCAGTCTTTTCATGGTACTGGTAAGTATTTATCTTAGTGTTTCTAGAGAGAAGGGTAAACAAATCTTTCAAATGACACTGACTTGATGCTTACTTCTACCTTAGATGCAAACATGATTGGTTATATTATAAACTGCTGTAAGATTTATTATGAAAACCTGCACAAAAAAACTCAATAACCAAGAATTTAAAGAATAATACACATGAGGCATAAAACAGTGTACAGGTATATGGAAGATCTATTCATGTTTTGTTTTTTCAGGTCAACGATCAGAACAGCTATACAAATTAAGACAATTCAATAATTCCAAATTACATTTTATATTATTATTCATGTCATAATGCAGCAGATGCAGGCTATGTCTATCAACATTATAGAGTATTGTTTTGTCTCTTTGACCTTTAAAGTGTTGTTCTGGAAAAGATGTTATAATGACCCACATACTGAGCGATTGGTTTTACACTGCATTCAGATCTAATTATTACAAATTTAAAGAAAGTTTGTAAATTACAATTTGAATCATTACACAGCAATATTCACTTGATCAAATGTAAGTTAGTGATTTTATATATGTATATTCTTTTTCGTTTGTAGTGTTTGGGAGTCCAGGAATTAGGTTCAGAATTGTTACAGCGACAAAAAAGAAGCTGGATCATTGATTCCTATACAATTGATGAAGGCTATAAAGGACCTTTCCCATATTCACTGGGCACAGTGAGTATCTACCAGTGGATCGGTATGAATAGAACATATGACAAGATGCAAGAAGATCATTACAGAGTTGGTTGATGTGCTTTAACTCCCTACAGGTTAAAATTGAGAAGAGCCTCACACTTTTCAAAATACATGGTCAAGGTGTTGATGTGGAACCCAAAGGCATATTGGCGATTGACAAAGACACAGGAGAGATCACCGTCCATGGACCCTTGGACTTTGAGAAATTCCCTGTATTAAAGGTTTGAACCAATTTAAAAGAACATTATTAAAATCCCCTTGAAAGCAAGTCTAAGAGTGTGTGTGTGTGTGTGTGTGTGTGTGTGTGTGTGTGTGTGTGTGTGTGTGTGTGTGTGTGTGTGTGTGTGTGTGTGTGTGTGCACGTGTGTGAATCAGTTCGCTTAGTCAGTGGAGCATGGTACAGTTTTTAATTATTTTACACTTCTGGACTTTGCATGGCAGCTAACATTTCAGGCAGTCGATGCAGTAAATGAAATTGTAGACACACAGTTGGGCATGGAAATAATCGTCATCGACTCAAACGACAACAGCCCAAAGTTTGACTCTGAAATGTACAAGATCAGCATTAAAGAGTCAACAGCACAAGGTAACCAACGTGCACATCTTTGACAGTTTTCTGATGTATTCTAAACTTCTACCATTCACAAAGGCTTAAACTGTTTGTTTTGTGAATCTCAATGACTAATAAAAAAAACACATACTATCCTCTGATACCGACAGGCACTGAATTGATTACGTTTAGGGCAAGTGACCAAGACTCTGGGAAAAATGGAAAATTTGGTTTCAAAATAGTGTCAGTCTCTCCCACTCCACAAGGTATGGAGTTCATCTTAACCGAGATGACTAGTACTCAAACTGGAACCATTTCATTTCACGGGTGTTTAGACCATACGGTGAGAGGACTCTTTACTTCATTCTCAAAGCAAGAACATCAAATCTGTTGACATTTGAAATTCTATCTCCTTAGTTGTCAATAATGTGGACGGTTCAAATGTGTTAATTTTTTTTTTACCGATCAGAAAGCAAAGAAATACTCCATAATAGTTGAGGCCAAAGACACAGGAGATAAAGTAGAGCTGTCCAGCTCCTGCACCATCATCATCGACATAGAAGATGGCAATAACCATCTTCCCAGGATTACAGGACAAACAGTGAGCAGTTACTTATTTCAAAGACCTTGAGAAAGGCATTGACAGCTGTTGCCTGTAATACCATTTATTTTTTGAATCATAAAATGTCATTGTTTTTCTTAACTTAAGGGACCAGGGAAGGTGAAGGAAGGAGATGAAGATGTTCTTGTTTCACGTCTGCAAGTAACAGACCAAGACAGCAAAGGTACAGCGGCCTGGAGAGCTAAATATCAAATCCGAGGAGATACAAATAACAACTTCAAAATCACTACTGACCCAGAGACAAATGAGGGACTGCTGTATGTGGAAAAGGTATTTTGTCTGATGACACATATATTTATCTTTTCTAACCATTGCCTAATAATTATTCAGTGCAAATACAGAAAAAAACAAATTTTTTTCTTTATAATTCAACCATTTTAACTTCTGCCGCATCTTTCAGAAATGGTAACTCCCTGAGTCCCTTCCAAAACAAGCTTATGATTTACGATTTTAAGTACTGTCTTGAAGAAACTTCACTTCACTTATTTTACAGTACCTGGACTATGAGGAAACTCATCTGAAGAATTTGACTATCAGTGTGGAAAACGAAATCCCTATGCACTCATGCAAAGTTGTGAGTCAAAGAGCAACTGGTCTTTGGGAAGTAGTCACTACTAGTGGTGCAACTTGGACAGAGACACTAGCTGTGTCTACCCTCCATGTGACAGTGGCTGTGGAGGATGTCAATGAGCCTCCAATCTTCGACAAACCTAACCAACACATTGTGTTGAGTGAGGGCGTTCAGGTTGGACACTATCTGATGACATTTGAAGCTAGAGACCCTGACATCGGCAGTGCAAACTCATTTGTGTAAGTCAAGGAAATTCTGGTTGCCTCCCCATTGTACAAAACAACACCATTCCACATTAGAAATGTGTAACACACAACACATCTGTGTTTCAGTTACATAAAAGGTGAGGATCCAGCTGACTGGGTCACAGTGGATCACACCACTGGAAAAATAACCACGATTAAGACAATGGACCGAGAGTCGTCCTATGTGAAAGACAATAACTATTATGTCACAATATATGCTGTTGATGATGGTATGCCCTGGAGTTTTCTTTACACATTGGATGTGCTATCAATCAGATTATCTTTATACATTACTGAAAACGTACAAAATGTGTTTCTGCTCTTCAGGAAATCCTCCATTGACAAGCACTGCAACCCTTAACATCCATATTTCCGATGAGAATGACAATGCTCCCTCCCTTGCTGTAAGTTCGATAGTCATTTGCCAATCCAATGGACCCTCTCTAGCCAACATAACAGCCTTGGACCTGGATGAAGGAGTCTACGGTGGACCTTTCCGCTTCATGCTTATGGGTGACGTTGAGGGAAAGTGGAGTCTTGACTCTGAGCAAGGTAAGCTCTAGTTCTGACAACTCCTTTGGGGTTCAAACGTAGCCCGCCAGGATCATATAGCTTGAGAAAGCAATGTCATATTTAACCAAACTCTTAAGTGTAAAAGCAATGTGTCACAACAAATTCTAATAATCCGATTATTCATTTTGGATGTACAGGGTATATGGTAAACCTTGTGAAAGACAACACAGTTCACGCAGGACAATTTGAGTTTCAGCTCAAAGTGTCTGACCGTCAGGAGAAGTCAGCTGTCCACAACCTCTCAATTACTGTATGTAGCTGCCTAAACCCATCAATGCCAGACTGTCACTCCCTCAAAACTGCTGCTATAGGAGTAGCAGCACTTGGGATAATTTTTTTCAGCATACTACTGTTAGCAGGTACAATGCATGGCTAAAATACTAGATCATTGTGATTAAGAATGCTTTATTTTGAGTTAAAGAAAAATAAAAAATGTATACACTAACATTGAACAATAAAACACTATCTCTAAACTGGCACATTATACAACAATTTAACATTTTGGTCATGAGCCCTTCCTCAAATAAAAGGGGACAGATTTAGGACAAAACACTGTATGATATGATTTGTGTGTGATGTCTTTGCGTCCAAGGTATGCTACTTTTGGCTTGCATGGTGACACGGAGGCCAGAGTTCGTACGAATGCCAGGTGTTGCCGATGTTGCAGAACAAATTCTGATCAAGTCTAACACTGAGAAACCGGGAGACGACTGCAAAGTAAATACTTATATCAAAAAATTATCTGTACTTGTAAATTGCCGTTGGCTACAAACACTGTTGGCTTCGTTGTTTTTAATTTTCTTCGAGCTGACTTTAAAGTCCAAAAGATAAATGTGCTTGTTTCTTTTAAATATAAATAAGATCAATAAAGTCATTTTTATTTTGTCTAACTGACTCTTAATAAGAGTTAATTCTACAGCCGTATAACTGAAGAATAGTGGACATGTTGCTGTAGGAACTTATGACTGGAATCTACTTTTCACCAGGTTGTGTTTGTGGCACCAGACCCAGGATACAGTCAAGTTCAAATAAAGACGGGGAAGACGGTGGTGAGTGATTTAAATTATACATACATTTAAGCACACATCCTTATCTGTCCTGCATAAAGCAAAATGGGCACTAATTACATTTTTCAGTTATGTGTCGTCATGACTTGAATTGAAATGTATTTTCTTTTCTTTTGTAGTCACTCACTAAAATCATTAAGACAACAGAACAAGGCACATCCAAAACTGATAACCAAGATCAACAAAGGAATTGTTGGCATGGGGTACAGAAAACATGATTTTCAATATTGTGTTTTAGTATTGTTGTGTAACAACATTAACCTTGTTGTTGTAATGGACATTATGAAAACATATTATATATTACAGTATCTCACAAAAGTGAGTACACCCCTAACATTTCTTCAAATATTTCATTATATCTTTCCATGCGACAACACTGAATAAATGACACTTTGATACAATGTCAAGTAGTCAGTGTACAGCTTGTATAACAGTGTAAATTTACTGTCCCCTCAAAATAAGTCGACACACAGCCATTAATGTCTAAACTGCTGGCAACAAAAGTGAGTACACCCCTAAGAAAAAATGTCCAAATTGGGCCCAAAGTGTCAATATTTTGTTTTGCCATCATTATTTTCTAGCACTGCCTTAACCCTCTTGGGCATGGAGTTCACTAGAGCTTCACAGGTTGCAACTGGAACCCTCTTCTACCCATTCATGACGACATCAAGGAGCTGGTGGATATTAGAGTCCTTGCGCTCCTCCATCTCCCGTTTTAGGATGCCCCAAATATGCTCAATAGGGTTTAAGACTGGAGACATGCTTGGCCAGTCCATAACCTTTACCCTCAGCTTCTTTAACAAGCCAGTGGTCGTTCGGAGGGGTGTTTGGGGTCGTTATCATGTTGCAGTACTGCCCTGCGGCCCAGTATATGAAGGGAGGGGATCATGCTCTGCTTCAGTATGTCACAGTACATGTTAGAATTCAATGAACTGTAGATCCCCAGTGCTGGCAGCACTCATGCAGCCCCAGACCATGACACTCCAACCACCATGCTTGACTCTAGGCAAGACACACTTGTCTTTGTACTCCTCACCTGGTTGCCGCTCCACACTCTTAACACCATCTGAACCAAATAAATGTATTTTGGTCTCATCAGACCACAGGACATGGTTGCAGTAATCCATGTCCGTAGTCTGTTTGTCTTCAGCAAACTGTTTGTGGGGTTTCTTGTGCATCATCTTTAGAAGAGGCTTCCTTCTGGGATGACAGCCATGCAGACCAGTATGATGCAGAGTGCGGCGTATGGTCTGAGCACTGACAGGTTGACCCCCCACCCCTTCAAGCCCTTCAGCTATGCTGGCAGCACTCATACGTCTATTTTCCAAAGCCAACCTCTGTGTACGACGCTGACCATGTGCACTCAACCTTCGTAAACTGGGCCGCAGGGTGGTATTGCAACATGATAACGACCCCAAACACACCTCCAAGACGACCAGTGGCATGCTAAAAAAGCTGAGGGTAAAGGTTATGGACTGGCCAAGCATGTCTCCAGACCTAAACCCTATTGAGCATCTTTGGGGCATCCTCAAATGGAAGGTGGAGGAACGCAAGGTCTTTAATATCCACCAGCTCTGTGATGCTGTCATAAATGGGTGGAAGAGGGTTCCAGTTGCAACCTGTGAAGCTCTAGTGAACTACATGCCCAAGAGGGTTAAGGCAGTGCTGGAAAATAATGGTGGCCACACAAAATATTTACACTTTGGGCCCAATTTGTAAATTTTTTCTAAGGGGTGTACTCACTTTTGTTGCCAGCAGTTTAGACATTAATGGCTGTGTGTCGAGTTATTTTGAGGGGACAGTAAATTTACACTGTTATACAAGCTGTACACTGACTACTTTACATTGTATTAAAGTGTCATTTATTCAGTGTTGTCCCATGGAAAGATATAAAGAAAAATGTGAAGAAATGTGAGGGGTGTACTCACTTTTGTGAGATACTGTATGTATATATTTATATATACTTTTCAAAAGTGTGGTGTTTTCATGGCTTTACATGTCTGTTTGTTTTAATCCCCCAGTCGATAACAGACTCAGCAAGTGATGCAGCACGAGCCCGCTCAGTCTACTCAGGCTTCATGGGACAAGAATCTACACGTTGGAGCTTTATGCGTTCGGTACTGAGAAAAATTATTATTAAATCTGAGTAATGCTTTAAAGTTTAAAGAGGGAGATGCCAAAAATGTTACTGGATAATGACATGTTGCAGTTCATTAAATTCTACCATATTCCAAAAGCTGCCAGAATGTACAATATTAATCAGTCAAATGATTTATTCTTTTCAGTCAATGGGTGCTTCATCAAACATGAGAACAAGAAATCATCACAAAAACTCTAAGGCCATGGTACTGTCATCTTCACAAATATGAGTTGTTTTCCTGTGAAATTTTCGTTATCTTATTAATATCCATAGAGTTTAACTTTTTGTTGGACTTCGGATTCTATTTACTAAACAATATAACTATCTGTCTTTGATTTTCCAGAGTGAGCTGAAGGGACACAGTCAGTTTTCTGCAGATCAAGCGAGTGGTACTTCGCATCAATTTCTGCTCAAAGTACTACAAAAGGTGATGACAATAATTTGATTAATCTTACAATGCTAGTGTAATTCAATGTTTTAAAAAAATACAATTTTCTTAAATGGTCAGCTGTGGCGAAGCGTGTAGGGCGGTAGTCCACTGGGTTCCAGGGTCGATGGTTCGATCCCCAGTCTCCGTCTCCTCGCCACATGTCAAAGTGTCCCAGGCCAAGACCCTAAATTGCCCATGATAGTTAGCTTGCACCCTGCGTGTTATCTGCTGCTATTGGTGTATGAATGTGTGTGTGAATTTGTACATAACAATGTAATGCGCTTATGGTCTGTGAAAAACCAGGGAAAAGCGCTATATAAGTGGAGTCCATTTTCCATTTAAGTATTCTCCTTTTCTTGTCTTTTTTGACTCCTATGTATACTGTAGATGTTGTACAAGCTGGAGGCACCAGGAGAGGAGTTGGGTGATTATGCTCCTCATGTGTATGCTGTGGAGGGGGACGCACACAACAGCACCGACCTCGATGCCATCTATGTCTCTGAGATTCCTTTTGACCCAGACATGGACCTAGATTTCCATTTCTATAAGCTTGCCTCAATCTGCATGCCTAGTGAAATAAGTGCCAAGACAAACCAAATGTGTAACGGAAATGCTTGTAACAGCTACTCTCATCCAATCGGAAAGCCAGATGAGGGGAAGTATGAACACTCCACACACTACATTAAAAAAAGTAAAATATGTTTTGATATTTCTCATCAAGTTATCAATCCTAAATTATAAACATGGATATGGTATGAGGTGAAAATGTGAAAATTAAAACTTAGTTAACTCTAGGTACAACCTATTCAACACAAACAATACACTTCAGAGACTTTGTGATAAGTCGTAAAACTGAAGAAGGAAAACATTTACTTTGGGATTGGCTAGTGTTGCCACAAAAAATCGATCCACGTAAAAATCGTGATTCCTATCTCCTGCGATTTTAATTCGATTTATAGTATGCCAAAATCGATGTAAAATGTTTTTTTTTTCTTTTAAATATGTCTTTTGCTGCCGCCGGAAATGTTGACATGACTTAAAATAACATGCATTACAAGCTTAACATTAAAATATACTTAAATGAAGATTAATAAGACATAGACTTTAATTTGATTTCATGCCATAATTTGCCACAATGTCTCTTTGCACACAGTGGACTGGAAATAGATCCTGAAATCCTCTTTTGAACTGAATCCAGAAATCGATTTTGAATCGGGAATCGTTTTGAATGGAATTGTGACCCCAGGAATCAAAATCGAAATCCCAAAGATTCACCCTAATTACAACGCACATAACCAAACGCATAAATACTAAATTAAGAGAGACGGAGGCAACACATCTCTAAATGAAACCTTACTGGGAAAATGGCAGCCTATCACATTGATGTTTTCAGTTCAATTTGTTTTCTTGAAAACTTGAATTCATACAAAAGCCCATGACACATAATTCATAGCAGTCATGAGTAATCCATTTTCTTTGTTGTACTTTTGCTGGTCCGTTGTTTCATTTTATTTGGAAACTGTTGTGCATTACATCAACAACAAAAAAGACAAGGCACGCCCAGTTCGATGGAACTGCAGTAGAAACTTTGGCAGTGCTCTCTTCCATGTACCAGCCAGTCACATATGAAATGGAGAATTAATTCCACAGCTGTACAATTTAGACAATATGTACATTCTTCTAAGATGAGGAGTTTTGCTAGACAATAGCACATGACAAATAGATCAGCAAGACGAAAAAGAGAGACACAAAGAGCTGTAGTTGTTCAGTTGGGTGTGTGGGTTGCGGATATTGTAGGAATGGCTGCGAAAAGACAAGACTTGGCTTAAAGCAGAAAAAAGCATTTGTCGTAGTCATTCTTGTGAATTTTCAAATTGTTTGTTTTGTTTGATGTTACATAATGTATTGATGCACTGACGATCTATATTAAAGTTGTACTCAGTGAGATTACCATATTTGATTGTCTGTTAAGTTCCTATCTATCAAATAGTGAGTTTAAACAATGGTGATTGAGCATATGACCCAATGATGAAAGCATCTGTATTTGCTGCTCAGCCCAGTAATACTATCGGAGTGTCTGTGCCGACCTTCCCACGACTGCGTTTTCATGTACTCATAAAACTTCCTGTTTTGCGTGCATGTCAGAAGTATGCACGTGCATCTTTTTGATAACAAAGCTCTTCCATGGAATCTTGATAACAACTGTTGCAATGAATTCCAGTGAACCATCAACAACTTGTCAAGCCAGTTTTGTGTAGAATGTAGATATAAAAACAGACAAGGGGTGTGCATATTTTTGTGTCTGGTGATGGGCGTACATGCATGAGTATCTGGGAACATTGTAATGTCTGGTGGTTATTACGTGTGATAAAACTGTTCAGTTCGTACATTTTATGTCTAAGAAAAAAAAATGTTTTATTGTGATATCTGTAGTGAGTACGGTTGGTTTCCGGTTTTATTGTGACAAACCAACGGAAGTGTTGTTGTTTTTATAAGTCACGATAGTGACAGGGTGTATTTACGAGAAGTAACAGATGGGTGAATTTGTATTCGCCTACAATGACGAGGTAGGCTCCTCCTATGAGGTTTCTCGGGATAGAGACGCCTCTTTGCTTAAAAAGCACGAACGGCGGGAGGAGAGAAGAGTGGGTTTCACAACTCGGTGAGATACAGACGGAAATGCAAAAAAGCACAAGCTCTTTCTCTCTCTCTTCTATCCACACTCAGGCCCTGTTCTCACGGTGAAAACGTGACAGTTTTCCCGTTTTTGGTTTAAAAAAAAAAACCCCCGTTCAGACACAATTTATCTGACATCTTCACCCGTGCACATGTTTTCAGAGGAAACGGGACGAAATCGATGTAGTCAGCATGCCAGGCCAGCAGTTGGCGGTACAAGGTAGTAGTAGATAGCTTTTCCGGTACAATTTGATGCATAAAACCTTACTGAAACCGAAAATGAATGCCACTAACGTTCATAAAGTGGTTGGTGTAAGCTTGGGGTTACAAGTATTGTAAATGACAAGCTTTCTGTCCTCTTATTTCACCGCATTGAACTCGTGAAAACAGAAGACATGCTGATAGAGCTGTTAAGCGGAAGTGGCGGAATTACGGGGCATGGGACCTCTCGGCTGCAAAAAAATGAATGGGAGTCTATGGAAAGTAATCTACTATTTTCTGGTCCCAGTCATTAAATGCCTTGGATTACATATATGTTTTGTATGGGTCTAAATGATAATTTTTAATGTGAAGAGTTTGACGGTATGTTGTATGATTATTCGTCTAACGGCTTTTGAAAAAATGTTACGAGAACAACTACAAGTTTTGTCGCCTCTGCGACGTCACCTCAACACATTCCCTCCACTTCTCGACGGACAGTGCTAATGCTAATGGCTGGCGTGGACAACGCCAACAATCTCCCCACTCGAGAAATTGAAACTCTCCACATGTCCACTTGTGTTGTGGTTTTCGCCACGCTGAAGACTTTTGTCTTGTCATTGAAAGAAGGCGGTAAAGTGCATTAAATACACAGCCATGTTTCTGAGCTAAGCGGTGCGAGTGGTGGTGACGTATATCATAAGTGTCAAGAGCAGCGAAGAGCTGTAGTCCACAAAAGCGCTCTGCACAAAACCTGACCGTATCCAGCTTCTACTCGCTAAATTGTTCCATTCTTTGCACGAAAAAATACCATCTAAATCCATACAAAACATATGTGTAATCGAAGGCATTTCATGACTGGGACCAGAAAATAATACATTTCTTTCCATTGACTACCGTTGTAATTTTTCGAGCCGAGAGGTCCCATATCCCGGAAGTAAGGAACTTCCGCTTAACAGCTCTATAGAGAAGGGGCTTTGTGAGCGGCTACTTTTCCTGTTAGGCGTACTTCAAAATAAAAGTCAACTCACGTTTGTCCGGTGAAATGCTGTTAATGTTTAGCCAGTGAAATGCTTTTACTGTGAAGCCGTAGCCTTAATGCTCCTTTAGTTGAACAGTAACTTAACCGCTGCGCGCTGAACTATGGATAGTTAAGCAATAGCACACTCGAGGTCGCATGTTGTCGCTCTATATCAGCACTGCTGTGATTCGGTCGTAGGTACGAGGCCGCAGGCCGAGTGCCGAAGAGAAACACAGCAGTGCTGATATAGAGCGACAACATGCGACCTCGAGTGTGCTATTGCTTTTATACAGCAGTTTTACAACTGAAATTCACAAGTTAACTTTAAAATGTTATCTTTAATCATTTAAGAATGTATTTGCTTCCGCCAACACAAATAGTTCGACAACTGCAGTCAGAGCGGAGCGCGTTGCTAGGCAACAACTTTACGCGAGTGAGCTCGTCCTACTTTGTTTACTCTGGTAACATTAACCACCGCGGCCCGATGTCCCGTAAAAATCACCAAAGAAACAGAACGGCGGATCTTAATCTAGTTGGTAATAAGGTCCGCTGCCCAATCCAAACCCCCACGCTTCATTTCCCAGAGTTTATGAGTGTATTTCGGCCCGGGGGAAGTAACGTTATACAATGATGTGGGAAAGGTAGGCTAGGCTAAAGCTATGCTGCGCTCGTATTATTCAGCAGTTTTCATGTACTCATAAAACTTCCTGTTTTGCGTGCATGTCAGAAGTATGCACGTGCATCTTTTTGGTAACAAAGCTCTTCCATGGAATCTTAATAACAACTGTTGCAATGAATTCCAGTGAACCATCAACAACTTGTCAAGACAGTTTTGTGTAGAACGTATATATAAAAACAGACAAGGGGTGTGCATATTTTTGTGTCTGGTGATGGGCGTACATGCATGAGTGTCTGGGAACATACCAGAAGTCACCTATACATATACAGTACTCACACAGCAATGCAATATGCACATGTTAAGATACACATTCCCACATATATATGTCTACCTCTATGTCTGTAAGCAATCTGAGTTAACTTTCCTGGGGCTGTAAATACAATGCAATTTTCTCTCCCATATCTAACCTTCCATTTCTAAGCAAAATCATTGAAAAAGTCAAGTAATTGTCTTTGGTGCCAAAGACAATTAAAAGTCAGCGCACAGCTTAAATCTGTTATGTTAGAAACCACACACCAAGCCAGGAATCTTGGTGTTGTCATAGACTCAGACTTGAATTTCAAGACACAAATTAAATCAATTAATATGTCAGCCCACTACCACCTTAAAACATATCAAGAATTAGAGGGCTTATGTCTCAGCAAGATTTAGAAAAACTTTAGTAGACTTGACTACTGTAACAGAGTCCTTGCAGGCCTTCCAAAAAAATCTATCAGACAGCTTCAGCTAATTCAGAACGCTGCTGCTCGAGTCCTCACTAGGACCAAACAATTGGATCACATTACCCCAGTTCTGAGGTCTTTACACTGGCTTCCTGTCACTCAAAGAATCAATTTCAAAATATTGATGTTGGTTTAAACCAACATCAATATTTTGAAATTGATTCTTATATATAAGAAAATTTCATATGTGCTCTGATGATGTTAAAATCAAACTGTTTAGAACCTATTGTACTCCCTTGTATACCGCTTCATTGTGGTGTAGGTACAAGAGAGCAAGTTTACAGAAACTTCGAATGGCCTATAACGATGCCATGAGGATCCTGTTGAAAAAGCCCAGATCTACTAGTGCCAGTCAATTGTTCTGCAGTATTAATGTTTACACCTTTGAAGCTCTTTTGAGACACATAATGTACAGATTTATTCTCCGCCTAAACGATCGCAAGAACAGTCTTGTGCAGATGCTGGTGAATCCTGCATGTAGTTGTGTGCGATACCAGTCTTCCTTATGGAAGCTCTGGTACAAATCTCTGTTGTGATGTCTCTTTTTTAATATATTCTTGTGTTTATGTCTATATTTATTATGTGTGTTGTATATGGACCATGAGTCTGCCAATAAAGATGATGATGATGATAAGTAGTAAATACATCGTAATTGTGTGGGTTCCCTGGAGAAATCACCAGAACACTCATTTCTCAAATGACTGCACTTTTTGCACCAGTAAATAGAGTGTGTATTGTTTACTTGGTGCTGTAGCCAGCCTGGAGGAGCCAGTCGAATGCGAATAGGACACTGCATGGGAGCTGCGGTTCCACATGGAAGCCTTTATGATGGTAGTCCCAAAAAGACAGAGATGAGAGCAGAGGCTGTGCTGAGTGGGCTGGGGGTACTGACACAAAGGTGGCATGAACCCTTTGTTCCATGATGAAGCACTGCTGCACTGGTATCCCCCTGGAAGCTGTGGTGGAGGTTGGAAAATAAACAAATATTTATTAAAGAGATTAAACTGAGAAATTATTTATTTGTCACGTTAATACACTTAGGATAACAAGAAAGAGACTCACTGTTTACCAGGAAGTAAAATTTTCATTTTGTTCAACTTCTGAAAGAAGCAACCAAATTAGTTTACTGGCATGGCTAGACATCTCCCACCTGAAGTGATCCTTTCCATAATGACTCTGTGTCTCGGAGAATAATATCTTCTCCAGTGTGTAGCCTCCAGCAAGAAGTTCCTCCTTCCTGGGAACCCCTATAGATAGATAGAGATATATACTTTATTTATCCCTGTTGGGAAATTCCTGTATCCAGCAGCTCATACACAAAAAAAAAACACTTACTCATAAAAAGCCACATAAAACACTTGACAAGACACATAAAAGACAAACGCCTCTGTACTTAAAGTGCAGGGGTGCAAAGTACATAGTATTTCGAAAGTGCATAGAGTCAGATAGCCAAGAACCTAACTAAACTTTATTTATAACATTATTTTTAACCGAAATATTCATTATAACCATTTAAAACTTGCACGACCATAACGACAAAACAAACATTTTAAATATTGTAACTTGGGTAAAATGCCAATATCTACTCCTCTGCTACCCTCCACTTTATGTCCGTCCTTTGTGCACGGCACGCTGAAAAAAAGTCGCTAACACCAATTTTAAAAAGCCTGGCTCGGAGCCATTAGCTGTTTATATTTACGATTTTGACATTTCGGGGAACAGGCTAGGCTGGCTCTGAGAGAAAAATATTAACGTGGTTAGTAAACATAAACAAACATTCGCCAAGTGTTCGCTAGAGATTACCTATGTCTTTTAAACATCATAACATGATGTAATCCCCCACCCTTACCCAGGGCAGGCGGACTGGGTAGGCCTACCACAAAACTGAGCTGAGGGGGAATGGAGGCTGGCCAGGGAACTTGTATAACTTATAAATTGACCCCTTTTACAGTAAATGCCTTGTAGGCTTCCCACCTAGTTGTAGTAATGTGTTAATCACAAAATAAATATCAATTTGTTCTCCCAGGAACATTTTGTAGAATATTTCAGCCCAGCATCCATTTAATTTGAACACTCAAAATAATCTAGAAGATCTTTTTTAAGTTTGAGTTACAGTAAAATTATTTCCTTGATGAATTCAAAACGTTGATACGAAACCTATGCCCTCGGAAAGACAGATATACCTCTTTTATATAGTCTATGATTCAGACAGAGAGAGAGATAGAGAGAGGTCTATATGATGTGTGTTACTTTGCCATTTCTACAAAGAAATTAGATGAAGGCCATCACAACCCCATCAATGTAATCCTGAGGAAGCTAACAAAAAGGCTGCATTCGTAATGTAACCATATAGATAGTATATAATAGAATGTAACCCAATGTATTCAAAATTTTGTGACACATGCCCTCTGCTGGTTCATTAAGGAATTGTGTTTACACTCATTGAATGATGAGTTGTTTCCACAGTCAGTCAGTCCCCACACGTTTTGATGTTGACTTTTAGTTTACCAATGCTCATCCTCGGTGTCTATGAACTGACTATTCAACTATTTATTTATTTTGAACAAACTGACCCAAGACAAATATGTGTCCATCATACATCTAGGCATAAAACATTCATAGATTATTCAACTAGATTAAAGGTTTCTAGGAGTCAGAAAAAATAATCCTTCAGTGCATTGAGCAATATGCTGCAGTGCAGACATTAAATAAAATAAGACAAACACTGAAATCATTTTGTTTACACATTCATTAAACAATTTAAATACATTCATCTTCTAGTAAAAAATACATATATAGGAAACACCAGTAGAGTAAGCGGATATCTTTTTTTTTTACTACCACCTAGAGGGTTTGTGTTCCCCACTGTTGTCCCCTTGGAGGTATCCATCATACAGCTCTCTGAGGTGGAGGATGAGCTCCTCCCTGTTCTGTCCTGTGAGAGCCGAAACAGGGTGACCCGCACGGTGACAAGGCTCTGCAGAGTCTCCAGCTTCTCCCGGGCCTCGGGCAGGTCCATCTTGTTGGCTACGATGGCCTGAGGCCGCTGGGACAGGCCCGGTTCATACTGCTCCAGTTCATAACGCAAGTGCTGCAGCTGGCTTTATATATACTTTTCAAAAGTGTGGTGTTTTCATGGCTTTACATGTCTGTTTGTTTTAATCCCCCAGTCGATAACAGACTCAGCAAGTGATGCAGCACGAGCCCGCTCAGTCTACTCAGGCTTCATGGGACAAGAATCTACACGTTGGAGCTTTATGCGTTCGGTACTGAGAAAAATTATTATTAAATCTGAGTAATGCTTTAAAGTTTAAAGAGGGAGATGCCAAAAATGTTACTGGATAATGACATGTTGCAGTTCATTAAATTCTACCATATTCCAAAAGCTGCCAGAATGTACAATATTAATCAGTCAAATGATTTATTCTTTTCAGTCAATGGGTGCTTCATCAAACATGAGAACAAGAAATCATCACAAAAACTCTAAGGCCATGGTACTGTCATCTTCACAAATATGAGTTGTTTTCCTGTGAAATTTTCGTTATCTTATTAATATCCATAGAGTTTAACTTTTTGTTGGACTTCGGATTCTATTTACTAAACAATATAACTATCTGTCTTTGATTTTCCAGAGTGAGCTGAAGGGACACAGTCAGTTTTCTGCAGATCAAGCGAGTGGTACTTCGCATCAATTTCTGCTCAAAGTACTACAAAAGGTGATGACAATAATTTGATTAATCTTACAATGCTAGTGTAATTCAATGTTTTAAAAAAATACAATTTTCTTAAATGGTCAGCTGTGGCGAAGCGTGTAGGGCGGTAGTCCACTGGGTTCCAGGGTCGATGGTTCGATCCCCAGTCTCCGTCTCCTCGCCACATGTCAAAGTGTCCCAGGCCAAGACCCTAAATTGCCCATGATAGTTAGCTTGCACCCTGCGTGTTATCTGCTGCTATTGGTGTATGAATGTGTGTGTGAATTTGTACATAACAATGTAATGCGCTTATGGTCTGTGAAAAACCAGGGAAAAGCGCTATATAAGTGGAGTCCATTTTCCATTTAAGTATTCTCCTTTTCTTGTCTTTTTTGACTCCTATGTATACTGTAGATGTTGTACAAGCTGGAGGCACCAGGAGAGGAGTTGGGTGATTATGCTCCTCATGTGTATGCTGTGGAGGGGGACGCACACAACAGCACCGACCTCGATGCCATCTATGTCTCTGAGATTCCTTTTGACCCAGACATGGACCTAGATTTCCATTTCTATAAGCTTGCCTCAATCTGCATGCCTAGTGAAATAAGTGCCAAGACAAACCAAATGTGTAACGGAAATGCTTGTAACAGCTACTCTCATCCAATCGGAAAGCCAGATGAGGGGAAGTATGAACACTCCACACACTACATTAAAAAAAGTAAAATATGTTTTGATATTTCTCATCAAGTTATCAATCCTAAATTATAAACATGGATATGGTATGAGGTGAAAATGTGAAAATTAAAACTTAGTTAACTCTAGGTACAACCTATTCAACACAAACAATACACTTCAGAGACTTTGTGATAAGTCGTAAAACTGAAGAAGGAAAACATTTACTTTGGGATTGGCTAGTGTTGCCACAAAAAATCGATCCACGTAAAAATCGTGATTCCTATCTCCTGCGATTTTAATTCGATTTATAGTATGCCAAAATCGATGTAAAATGTTTTTTTTTTCTTTTAAATATGTCTTTTGCTGCCGCCGGAAATGTTGACATGACTTAAAATAACATGCATTACAAGCTTAACATTAAAATATACTTAAATGAAGATTAATAAGACATAGACTTTAATTTGATTTCATGCCATAATTTGCCACAATGTCTCTTTGCACACAGTGGACTGGAAATAGATCCTGAAATCCTCTTTTGAACTGAATCCAGAAATCGATTTTGAATCGGGAATCGTTTTGAATGGAATTGTGACCCCAGGAATCAAAATCGAAATCCCAAAGATTCACCCTAATTACAACGCACATAACCAAACGCATAAATACTAAATTAAGAGAGACGGAGGCAACACATCTCTAAATGAAACCTTACTGGGAAAATGGCAGCCTATCACATTGATGTTTTCAGTTCAATTTGTTTTCTTGAAAACTTGAATTCATACAAAAGCCCATGACACATAATTCATAGCAGTCATGAGTAATCCATTTTCTTTGTTGTACTTTTGCTGGTCCGTTGTTTCATTTTATTTGGAAACTGTTGTGCATTACATCAACAACAAAAAAGACAAGGCACGCCCAGTTCGATGGAACTGCAGTAGAAACTTTGGCAGTGCTCTCTTCCATGTACCAGCCAGTCACATATGAAATGGAGAATTAATTCCACAGCTGTACAATTTAGACAATATGTACATTCTTCTAAGATGAGGAGTTTTGCTAGACAATAGCACATGACAAATAGATCAGCAAGACGAAAAAGAGAGACACAAAGAGCTGTAGTTGTTCAGTTGGGTGTGTGGGTTGCGGATATTGTAGGAATGGCTGCGAAAAGACAAGACTTGGCTTAAAGCAGAAAAAAGCATTTGTCGTAGTCATTCTTGTGAATTTTCAAATTGTTTGTTTTGTTTGATGTTACATAATGTATTGATGCACTGACGATCTATATTAAAGTTGTACTCAGTGAGATTACCATATTTGATTGTCTGTTAAGTTCCTATCTATCAAATAGTGAGTTTAAACAATGGTGATTGAGCATATGACCCAATGATGAAAGCATCTGTATTTGCTGCTCAGCCCAGTAATACTATCGGAGTGTCTGTGCCGACCTTCCCACGACTGCGTTTTCATGTACTCATAAAACTTCCTGTTTTGCGTGCATGTCAGAAGTATGCACGTGCATCTTTTTGATAACAAAGCTCTTCCATGGAATCTTGATAACAACTGTTGCAATGAATTCCAGTGAACCATCAACAACTTGTCAAGCCAGTTTTGTGTAGAATGTAGATATAAAAACAGACAAGGGGTGTGCATATTTTTGTGTCTGGTGATGGGCGTACATGCATGAGTATCTGGGAACATTGTAATGTCTGGTGGTTATTACGTGTGATAAAACTGTTCAGTTCGTACATTTTATGTCTAAGAAAAAAAAATGTTTTATTGTGATATCTGTAGTGAGTACGGTTGGTTTCCGGTTTTATTGTGACAAACCAACGGAAGTGTTGTTGTTTTTATAAGTCACGATAGTGACAGGGTGTATTTACGAGAAGTAACAGATGGGTGAATTTGTATTCGCCTACAATGACGAGGTAGGCTCCTCCTATGAGGTTTCTCGGGATAGAGACGCCTCTTTGCTTAAAAAGCACGAACGGCGGGAGGAGAGAAGAGTGGGTTTCACAACTCGGTGAGATACAGACGGAAATGCAAAAAAGCACAAGCTCTTTCTCTCTCTCTTCTATCCACACTCAGGCCCTGTTCTCACGGTGAAAACGTGACAGTTTTCCCGTTTTTGGTTTTAAAAAAAACCCCCGTTCAGACACAATTTATCTGACATCTTCACCCGTGCACATGTTTTCAGAGGAAACGGGACGAAATCGATGTAGTCAGCATGCCAGGCCAGCAGTTGGCGGTACAAGGTAGTAGTAGATAGCTTTTCCGGTACAATTTGATGCATAAAACCTTACTGAAACCGAAAATTAATGCCACTAACGTTCATAAAGTGGTTGGTGTAAGCTTGGGGTTACAAGTATTGTAAATGACAAGCTTTCTGTCCTCTTATTTCACCGCATTGAACTCGTGAAAACAGAAGACATGCTGATAGAGAAGGGGCTTTGTGAGCGGCTACTTTTCCTGTTAGGCGTACTTCAAAATAAAAGTCAACTCACGTTTGTCCGGTGAAATGCTGTTAATGTTTAGCCAGTGAAATGCTTTTACTGTGAAGCCGTAGCCTTAATGCTCCTTTAGTTGAACAGTAACTTAACCGCTGCGCGCTGAACTATGGATAGTTAAGCAATAGCACACTCGAGGTCGCATGTTGTCGCTCTATATCAGCACTGCTGTGATTCGGTCGTAGGTACGAGGCCGCAGGCCGAGTGCCGAAGAGAAACACAGCAGTGCTGATATAGAGCGACAACATGCGACCTCGAGTGTGCTATTGCTTTTATACAGCAGTTTTACAACTGAAATTCACAAGTTAACTTTAAAATGTTATCTTTAATCATTTAAGAATGTATTTGCTTCCGCCAACACAAATAGTTCGACAACTGCAGTCAGAGCGGAGCGCGTTGCTAGGCAACAACTTTACGCGAGTGAGCTCGTCCTACTTTGTTTACTCTGGTAACATTAACCACCGCGGCCCGATGTCCCGTAAAAATCACCAAAGAAACAGAACGGCGGATCTTAATCTAGTTGGTAATAAGGTCCGCTGCCCAATCCAAACCCCCACGCTTCATTTCCCAGAGTTTATGAGTGTATTTCGGCCCGGGGGAAGTAACGTTATACAATGATGTGGGAAAGGTAGGCTAGGCTAAAGCTATGCTGCGCTCGTATTATTCAGCAGTTTTCATGTACTCATAAAACTTCCTGTTTTGCGTGCATGTCAGAAGTATGCACGTGCATCTTTTTGGTAACAAAGCTCTTCCATGGAATCTTAATAACAACTGTTGCAATGAATTCCAGTGAACCATCAACAACTTGTCAAGACAGTTTTGTGTAGAACGTATATATAAAAACAGACAAGGGGTGTGCATATTTTTGTGTCTGGTGATGGGCGTACATGCATGAGTGTCTGGGAACATACCAGAAGTCACCTATACATATACAGTACTCACACAGCAATGCAATATGCACATGTTAAGATACACATTCCCACATATATATGTCTACCTCTATGTCTGTAAGCAATCTGAGTTAACTTTCCTGGGGCTGTAAATACAATGCAATTTTCTCTCCCATATCTAACCTTCCATTTCTAAGCAAAATCATTGAAAAAGTCAAGTAATTGTCTTTGGTGCCAAAGACAATTAAAAGTCAGCGCACAGCTTAAATCTGTTATGTTAGAAACCACACACCAAGCCAGGAATCTTGGTGTTGTCATAGACTCAGACTTGAATTTCAAGACACAAATTAAATCAATTAATATGTCAGCCCACTACCACCTTAAAACATATCAAGAATTAGAGGGCTTATGTCTCAGCAAGATTTAGAAAAACTTTAGTAGACTTGACTACTGTAACAGAGTCCTTGCAGGCCTTCCAAAAAAATCTATCAGACAGCTTCAGCTAATTCAGAACGCTGCTGCTCGAGTCCTCACTAGGACCAAACAATTGGATCACATTACCCCAGTTCTGAGGTCTTTACACTGGCTTCCTGTCACTCAAAGAATCAATTTCAAAATATTGATGTTGGTTTAAACCAACATCAATATTTTGAAATTGATTCTTATATATAAGAAAATTTCATATGTGCTCTGATGATGTTAAAATCAAACTGTTTAGAACCTATTGTACTCCCTTGTATACCGCTTCATTGTGGTGTAGGTACAAGAGAGCAAGTTTACAGAAACTTCGAATGGCCTATAACGATGCCATGAGGATCCTGTTGAAAAAGCCCAGATCTACTAGTGCCAGTCAATTGTTCTGCAGTATTAATGTTTACACCTTTGAAGCTCTCTTGAGACACATAATGTACAGATTTATTCTCCGCCTAAACGATCGCAAGAACAGTCTTGTGCAGATGCTGGTGAATCCTGCATGTAGTTGTGTGCGATACCAGTCTTCCTTATGGAAGCTCTGGTACAAATCTCTGTTGTGATGTCTCTTTTTTAATATATTCTTGTGTTTATGTCTATATTTATTATGTGTGTTGTATATGGACCATGAGTCTGCCAATAAAGATGATGATGATGATGATGATGATGATAAGTAGTAAATACATCGTAATTGTGTGGGTTCCCTGGAGAAATCACCAGAACACTCATTTCTCAAATGACTGCACTTTTTGCACCAGTAAATAGAGTGTGTATTGTTTACTTGGTGCTGTAGCCAGCCTGGAGGAGCCAGTCGAATGCGAATAGGACACTGCATGGGAGCTGCTGTTCCACATGGAAGCCTTTATGATGGTAGTCCCAAAAAGACAGAGATGAGAGCAGAGGCTGTGCTGAGTGGGCTGGGGGTACTGACACAAAGGTGGCATGAACCCTTTGTTCCATGATGAAGCACTGCTGCACTGGTATCCCCCTGGAAGCTGTGGTGGAGGTTGGAAAATAAACAAATATTTATTAAAGAGATTAAACTGAGAAATTATTTATTTGTCAAGTTTATACACTTAGGATAACAAGAAAGAGACTCACTGTTTACCAGGAAGTAAAATTTTCATTTTGTTCAACTTCTGAAAGAAGCAACCAAATTAGTTTACTGGCATGGCTAGACATCTCCCACCTGAAGTGATCCTTTCCATAATGACTCTGTGTCTCGGAGAATAATATCTTCTCCAGTGTGTAGCCTCCAGCAAGAAGTTCCTCCTTCCTGGGAACCCCCATAGATAGATAGAGATATATACTTTATTTATCCCTGTTGGGAAATTCCTGTATCCAGCAGCTCATACACAAAAAAAAAACACTTACTCATAAAAAGCCACATAAAACACTTGACAAGACACATAAAAGACAAACGCCTCTGTACTTAAAGTGCAGGGGTGCAAAGTACATAGTATTTCGAAAGTGCATAGAGTCAGATAGCCAAGAACCTAACTAAACTTTATTTATAACATTATTTTTAACCGAAATATTCATTATAACCATTTAAAACTTGCACGACCATAACGACAAAACAAACATTTTAAATATTGTAACTTGGGTAAAATGCCAATATCTACTCCTCTGCTACCCTCCACTTTATGTCCGTCCTTTGTGCACGGCACGCTGAAAAAAAAGTCGCTAACACCAATTTTAAAAAGCCTGGCTCGGAGCCATTAGCTGTTTATATTTACGATTTTGACATTTCGGGGAACAGGCTAGGCTGGCTCTGAGAGAAAAATATTAACGTGGTTAGTAAACATAAACAAACATTCGCCAAGTGTTCGCTAGAGATTACCTATGTCTTTTAAACATCATAACATGATGTAATCCCCCACCCTTACCCAGGGCAGGCGGACTGGGTATCCTACCACAAAACTGAGCTGAGGGGGAATGGAGGCTGGCCAGGGAACTTGTATAACTTATAAATTGACCCCTTATACAGTAAATGCCTTGTAGGCTTCCCACCTAGTTGTAGTAATGTGTTAATCACAAAATAAATATCAATTTGTTCTCCCAGGAACATTTTGTAGAATAATTCAGCCCAGCATCCATTTAATTTGAACACTCAAAATAATCTAGAAGATCTTTTTTAAGTTTGAGTTACAATAAAATTATTTCCTTGATGAATTCAAAACGTTGATACGAAACCTATGCCCTCGGAAAGACAGATATACCTCTTTTATATAGTCTATGATTCAGACAGAGAGAGAGATAGAGAGAGGTCTATATGATGTGTGTCACTTTGCCATTTCTACAAAGAAATTAGATGAGGGCCATCACAACCCCATCAATGTAATCCTGAGGAAGCTAACAAAAAGGCTGCATTCGTAATGTAACCATATAGATAGTATATAATAGAATGTAACCCAATGTATTCAAAATTTTGTGACACATGCCCTCTGCTGGTTCATTAAGGAATTGTGTTTACACTCATTGAATGATGAGTTGTTTCCACAGTCAGTCAGTCCCCACACGTTTTGATGTTGACTTTTAGTTTACCAATGCTCATCCTCGGTGTCTATGAACTGACTATTCAACTATTTATTTATTTTGAACAAACTGACCCAAGACAAATATGTGTCCATCATACATCTAGGCATAAAACATTCATAGATTATTCAACTAGATTAAAGGTTTCTAGGAGTCAGAAAAAATAATCCTTCAGTGCATTGAGCAATATGCTGCAGTGCAGACATTAAATAAAATAAGACAAACACTGAAATCATTTTGTTTACACATTCATTAAACAATTTAAATACATTCATCTTCTAGTAAAAAATACATATATAGGAAACACCAGTAGAGTAAGCGGATATCTTTTTTTTTTACTACCACCTAGAGGGTTTGTGTTCCCCACTGTTGTCCCCTTGGAGGTATCCATCATACAGCTCTCTGAGGTGGAGGATGAGCTCCTCCCTGTTCTGTCCTGTGAGAGCCGAAACAGGGATGACCCGCACGGTGACAAGGCTCTGCAGAGTCTCCAGCTTCTCCCGGGCCTCGGGCAGGTCCATCTTGTTGGCTACGATGGCCTGAGGCCGCTGGGACAGGCCCGGTTCATACTGCTCCAGTTCATAACGCAAGTGCTGCAGCTGGCTTTATATATACTTTTCAAAAGTGTGGTGTTTTCATGGCTTTACATGTCTGTTTGTTTTAATCCCCCAGTCGATAACAGACTCACCAAGTGATGTAGCACGAGCCCGCTCAGTCTACTCAGGCTTCATGGGACAAGAATCTACACGTTGGAGCTTTATGCGTTCGGTACTGAGACAAATTATTATTAAATCTGAGTAATGCTTTAAAGTTTAAAGAGGGAGATGCCAAAAATGTTACTGGATAATGACATGTTGCAGTTCATTAAATTCTACCATATTCCAAAAGCTGCCAGAATGTACAATATTAATCAGTCAAATGATTTATTCTTTTCAGTCAATGGGTGCTTCATCAAACATGAGAACAAGAAATCATCACAAAAACTCTCAGGCCATGGTACTGTCATCTTCACAAATATGAGTTGTTTTCCTGTGAAATTTTCGTTATCTTATTAATATCCATAGAGTTTAACTTTTTGTTGGACTTCGGATTCTATTTACTAAACAATATAACTATCTGTCTTTGATTTTCCAGAGTGAGCTGAAGGGACACAGTCAGTTTTCTGCAGATCAAGCGAGTGGTACTTCGCATCAATTTCTGCTCAAAGTACTACAAAAGGTGATGACAATAATTTGATTAATCTTACAATGCTAGTGTAATTCAATGTTTTAAAAAAATATAATTTTCTTAAATGGTCAGCTGTGGCGAAGCGTGTAGGGCGGTAGTCCACTGGGTTCCAGGGTCGATGGTTCGATCCCCAGTCTCCGTCTCCTCGCCACATGTCAAAGTGTCCCAGGCCAAGACCCTAAATTGCCCATGATAGTTAGCTTGCACCCTGCGTGTTATCTGCTGCTATTGGTGTATGAATGTGTGTGTGAATTTGTACATAACAATGTAATGCGCTTATGGTCTGTGAAAAACCAGGGAAAAGCGCTATATAAGTGGAGTCCATTTTCCATTTAAGTATTCTCCTTTTCTTGTCTTTTTTGACTCCTATGTATACTGTAGATGTTGTACAAGCTGGAGGCACCAGGAGAGGAGTTGGGTGATTATGCTCCTCATGTGTATGCTGTGGAGGGGGACGCACACAACAGCACCGACCTCGATGCCATCTATGTCTCTGAGATTCCTTTTGACCCAGACATGGACCTAGATTTCCATTTCTATAAGCTTGCCTCAATCTGCATGCCTAGTGAAATAAGTGCCAAGACAAACCAAATGTGTAACGGAAATGCTTGTAACAGCTACTCCCATCCAATCGGAAAGCCAGATGAGGGGAAGTATGAACACTCCACACACTACATTAAAAAAAGTAAAATATGTTTTGATATTTCTCATCAAGTTATCAATCCTAAATTATAAACATGGATATGGTATGAGGTGAAAATGTGAAAATTAAAACTTAGTTAACTCTAGGTACAACCTATTCAACACAAACAATACACTTCAGAGACTTTGTGATAAGTCGTAAAACTGAAGAAGGAAAACATTTACTTTGGGATTGGCTAGTGTTGCCACAAAAAATCGATCCACGTAAAAATCGTGATTCCTATCTCCTGCGATTTTAATTCGATTTATAGTATGCCAAAATCGATGTAAAATGTTTTTTTTTCTTTTAAATATGTCTTTTGCTGCCGCCGGAAATGTTGACATGACTTAAAATAACATGCATTACAAGCTTAACATTAAAATATACTTAAATGAAGATTAATAAGACATAGACTTTAATTTGATTTCATGCCATAATTTGCCACAATGTCTCTTTGCACACAGTGGACTGGAAATAGATCCTGAAATCCTCTTTTGAACTGAATCCAGAAATCGATTTTGAATCGGGAATCGTTTTGAATGGAATTGTGACCCCAGGAATCAAAATCGAAATCCAAAAGATTCACCCTAATTACAACGCACATAACCAAACGCATAAATACTAAATTAAGAGAGACGGAGGCAACACATCTCTAAATGAAACCTTACTGGGAAAATGGCAGCCTATCACATTGATGTTTTCAGTTCAATTTGTTTTCTTGAAAACTTGAATTCATACAAAAGCCCATGACACATAATTCATAGCAGTCATGAGTGTAGGGGGTCAAACCTATGGACAGCTCTGTGCCGCCACCGTGCGGCCAAAACACTGCAGTACACCCTTACCTCTTCAGGTGGGCGTACCCAAACGCTAGCCGGAAAACTCCACCCCGGTGGAAAGCCGGGACCTTTAAAAGGATGCCCCGCGGCTCCTTCTTTCTTTCTTTCTGGTAATCGGCTGTTTGCTGATACACCTATAGAAACAACAAGTCTGTACAGATCTACAAGGGCCCTCTTCAGCCCTGAATCAACCACCACGTGTTTTACTAAGGCTATCGCCTGCGGCCGCGGCGATCTCTAAAACAACGAAGTGTTGAAGCTGTTCCGTTGGAACGACCAGAAGAACACTGGAGACAGGCGGTTTATCCAGAAACCTGCCTTTGGACCAAGGACGTAAGCCGGTCGAATTGGTCTTCGATCGCAACCACACCACACAAGAAGCAGGCGGGTTTATCCAGAAACTCAGCTCTCGGACCGCGGACTGGATAGCCGATCGAGTGATCTCCGACCGCCATCCCCGCACCACATCAGTTGCGCCTTTTGCCCCTTTTTCCTGCGATCTGACGAACGCAGGGATCACCTCACCAGCTCACCGACCGCCAACGGCTCGGAGCCTGGATCGCCGTCTCGCGGCCCCCTCTCGCCCGTCCTGGAAAGGAGTGGCATACCCGCCTCAACGACGACGAAGCAGTGGGAATTAAGTTTCCCCAAGTGAGATTTTGGCTTTATAATTACCTGGGCAGATGTTTAGTTATTATTTACTTTTTAAGGTGTGAACAATACTGTTTATTTTCGAATTTGTGTTTGCTATTTTGAAACAAGCTGTGTGATCAATCTCCGTTTGTCTTCTCCCCCACGGAGAGCCAGAACGGAAAGCTCGATCTTTTCATTCACGCTGCAGTGTGGTTCCAGGTCTGCTGTATGTTTTAAAAACCTAACACCTTTCTTTTCCCCCCTCTCCGCGTCCAAGCGTGGCCTTTCCTCCTCTTCCTCTCCTGCACGCACGTACACACACGTTAGATGGTAGCCTTGATCAGATAGAATTGGTGCTAAGATCTTTGGTAGAATCCCTTTTTAAAGAGCTAGTGTTTGTTCGAAATTCCCCGCCTCAAATATCATCCGTCAGGTCCTTTGTTCCAAAGGTAGACGCCCTTTTGAGCACCCGTGGTAATCACTTCCCCCATCGGGGAAAGTAGGATAACCTAGCCTAGCCATCCAGGGACGCCATTTTGTGGCATTACTAACCTAACCTATTTCGGGTCGCCATTTTGTGTCTGTCGCCCCAAGTCACGTGGGAGCTTCCCCGTCCCCTTTTTCCTTGCTCCACACACACACACTCACTCACTCACTCACTCACTCACTCACTCACTCTCACACACACACACACACACACACACACACACACACATTGGTACATAGCTGTATAAACAACAATGTTCTAGACGTTTTTCTTTGATTAAGTGTATTTGCTTTATGCGTGTATAAAACGGATGTTACCTTAAATTTCATCGTGGTTAAAATAAATGTTCTTATATTGTAACCAGAAGTGTTTGTGATTTATTTGTGTGGATATTATTGGAGTGTCAACAATCAACAAGTGAAAGACTCTGTAGCCTTCAGTGTTAAGATCATATTACCAAATTTATAATAGTAACTACTTGATTACATTATTTTATGGAAATGATCTTTGAGACTAGGATTTGCTAATGTTGATTTGTTTAACTGAGTGTAGAGGTATAGGTTTACATGGTCAAAAGAGTATTCATTTAGTTATTGTGGGCATTCTATACAGTTAAAGCAGAGCTCAAGTTATTTAATATATGTTCTATAAATGCATGACTGTGTTACTGTTTCATGCCGGTTAATATTCTAAGGTGTAATGTCAAGTTCCGCCACTAGGCGAATATATTGGATTACTGAGGAGGTTTTGAGTAGAAGAAGAAAACTCTTGTTGATGTGTTTTTATTACTGTCGTAGAAGAAGAGAAGTTGGTGAGTTAACGGAGTAGACGCTTGCAGTCATGCATACAGCATGAGAGAGTAGGACGCTGGCACCCTGTATTGGAACATATTCTTCATGTTTTCGGTAAAATAAAAGAGTCTTACTCCAACGCAAGTACAGTCTCTGTCTACGTTTCTGTAAGCCTGCAACATGAGCGTTAAGCTAATCAACGTTTCTAAATAAATCCTTTGATTAAACGAGACAATTTGCTATTACTTTTCCATTCTTCAATGAATGGTGGTGCCCCTTTTGAACTTTAAGAAATTATTAAAGTATTATTAATCATCAGATTAATTTCTAATAGCTGAATTAATCTGAACTACCTGTACCCGCTACATGAGTAATCCATTTTCTTTGTTGTACTTTTGCTGGTCCGTTGTTTCATTTTATTTGGAAACTGTTGTGCATTACATCAACAACAAAAAAGACAAGGCACGCCCAGTTCAATGGAACTGCAATAGAAACTTTGGCAGTGCTCTCTTCCATGTACCAGCCAGTCACATATGAAATGGAGAATTAATTCCACAGCTGTACAATTTAGACAATATGTACATTCTTCTAAGATGAGGAGTTTTGCTAGACAATAGCACATGACAAATAGATCAGCAAGACGAAAAAGAGAGACACAAAGAGCTGTGGTTGTTCAGTTGGGTGTGTGGGTTGCGGATATTCTGGGAATGGCTGCGAAAAGACAAGACTTGGCTTAAAGCAGAAAAAAGCATTTGTCGTAGTCATTCTTGTGAATTTTCAAATTGTTTGTTTTGTTTGATGTTACATAATGTATTGATGCACTGACGATCTATATTAAAGTTGTACTCAGTGAGATTACCATATTTGATTGTCTGTTAAGTTCCTATCTATCAAATAGTGAGTTTAAACAATGGTGATTGAGCATATGACCCAATGATGAAAGCATCTGTATTTGCTGCTCAGCCCAGTAATACTATCGGAGTGTCTGTGCCGACCTTCCCACGACTGCGTTTTCATGTACTCATAAAACTTCCTGTTTTGCGTGCATGTCAGAAGTATGCACGTGCATCTTTTTGATAACAAAGCTCTTCCATGGAATCTTGATAACAACTGTTGCAATGAATTCCAGTGAACCATCAACAACTTGTCAAGCCAGTTTTGTGTAGAATGTAGATATAAAAACAGACAAGGGGTGTGCATATTTTTGTGTCTGGTGATGGGCGTACATGCATGAGTATCTGGGAACATTGTAATGTCTGGTGGTTATTACGTGTGATAAAACTGTTCAGTTCGTACATTTTATGTCTAAGAAAAAAAATTGTTTTATTGTGATATCTGTAGTGAGTAAGGTTGGTTTCCGGTTTTATTGTGACAAACCAACGGAAGTGTTGTTGTTTTTATAAGTCACGATAGTGACAGGGTGTATTTACGAGAAGTAACAGATGGGTGAATTTGTATTCGCCTACAATGACGAGGTAGGCTCCTCCTATGAGGTTTCTCGGGATAGAGACGCCTCTTTGCTTAAAAAGCACGAACGGCGGGAGGAGAGAAGAGTGGGTTTCACAACTCGGTGAGATACAGACGGAAATGCAAAAAAGCACAAGCTCTTTCTCTCTCTCTTCCATCCACACTCAGGCCCTGTTCTCACGGTGAAAACGTGACAGTTTTCCCGTTTTTGGTTTTAAAAAAAACCCCGTTCAGACACAATTTATCTGACATCTTCACCCGTGCACATGTTTTCAGAGGAAACGGGACGAAATCGATGTAGTCAGCATGCCCAGCAGTTGGCGGTACAAGGTAGTAGTAGATAGCTTTTCCGGTACAATTTGATGCATAAAACCTTACTGAAACCGAAAATGAATGCCACTAACGTTCATAAAGTGGTTGGTGTAAGCTTGGGGTTACAAGTATTGTAAATGACAAGCTTTCTGTCCTCTTATTTCACCGCATTGAACTCGTGAAAACAGAAGACATGCTGATAGAGAAGGGGCTTTGTGAGCGGCTACTTTTCCTGTTAGGCGTACTTCAAAATAAAAGTCAACTCACGTTTGTCCGGTGAAATGCTGTTAATGTTTAGCCAGTGAAATGCTTTTACTGTGAAGCCGTAGCCTTAATGCTCCTTTAGTTGAACAGTAACTTAACCGCTGCGCGCTGAACTATGGATAGTTAAGCAATAGCACACGAGAGGGAGCATGTTGTCGCTCTATATCAGCACTGCTGTGATTCGGTCGTAGGTACGAGGCCGTAGGCCGAGTGCCGAAGAGAAACACAGCAGTGCTGATATAGAGCGACAACATGCGACCTCGAGTGTGCTATTGCTTTTATACAGCAGTTTTACAACTGAAATTCACAAGTTAACTTTAAAATGTTATCTTTAATCATTTAAGAATGTATTTGCTTCCGCCAACACAAATAGTTCGACAACTGCAGTCAGAGCGGAGCGCGTTGCTAGGCAACAACTTTACGCGAGTGAGCTCGTCCTACTTTGTTTACTCTGGTAACATTAACCACCGCGGCCCGATGTCCCGTAAAAATCACCAAAGAAACGGAACGGCGGATCTTAATCTAGTTGGTAATAAGGTCCGCTGCCCAATCCAAACCCCCACGCTTCATTTCCCAGAGTTTATGAGTGTATTTCGGCCCGGGGGAAGTAACGTTATACAATGATGTGGGAAAGGTAGGCTAGGCTAAAGCTATGCTGCGCTCGTATTATTCAGCAGTTTTCATGTACTCATAAAACTTCCTGTTTTGCGTGCATGTCAGAAGTATGCACGTGCATCTTTTTGGTAACAAAGCTCTTCCATGGAATCTTAATAACAACTGTTGCAATGAATTCCAGTGAACCATCAACAACTTGTCAAGACAGTTTTGTGTAGAACGTATATATAAAAACAGACAAGGGGTGTGCATATTTTTGTGTCTGGTGATGGGCGCACATGCATGAGTGTCTGGGAACATACCAGAAGTCACCTATACATATACAGTACTCACACAGCAATGCAATATGCACATGTTAAGATACACATTCCCACATATATATGTCTACCTCTATGTCTGTAAGCAATCTGAGTTAACTTTCCTGGGGCTGTAAATACAATGCAATTTTCTCTCCCATATCTAACCTTCCATTTCTAAGCAAAATCATTGAAAAAGTCAAGTAATTGTCTTTGGTGCCAAAGACAATTAAAAGTCAGCGCACAGCTTAAATCTGTTATGTTAGAAACCACACACCAAGCCAGGAATCTTGGTGTTGTCATAGACTCAGACTTGAATTTCAAGACACAAATTAAATCAATTAATATGTCAGCCCACTACCACCTTAAAACATATCAAGAATTAGAGGGCTTATGTCTCAGCAAGATTTAGAAAAACTTTAGTAGACTTGACTACTGTAACAGAGTCCTTGCAGGCCTTCCAAAAAAATCTATCAGACAGCTTCAGCTAATTCAGAACGCTGCTGCTCGAGTCCTCACTAGGACCAAACAATTGGATCACATTACCCCAGTTCTGAGGTCTTTACACTGGCTTCCTGTCACTCAAAGAATCAATTTCAAAATATTGATGTTGGTTTAAACCAACATCAATATTTTGAAATTGATTCTTATATATAAGAAAATTTCATATGTGCTCTGATGATGTTAAAATCAAACTGTTTAGAACCTATTGTACTCCCTTGTATACCGCTTCATTGTGGTGTAGGTACAAGAGAGCAAGTTTACAGAAACTTCGAATGGCCTATAACGATGCCATGAGGATCCTGTTGAAAAAGCCCAGATCTACTAGTGCCAGTCAATTGTTCTGCAGTATTAATGTTTACACCTTTGAAGCTCTCTTGAGATACATAATGTACAGATTTATTCTCCGCCTAAACGATCGCAAGAACAGTCTTGTGCAGATGCTGGTGAATCCTGCATGTAGTTGTGTGCGATACCAGTCTTCCTTATGGAAGCTCTGGTACAAATCTCTGTTGTGATGTCTCTTTTTTAATATATTCTTGTGTTTATGTCTATATTTATTATGTGTGTTGTATATGGACCATGAGTCTGCCAATAAAGATGATGATGATGATGATGATGATGATGATGATGATAAGTAGTAAATACATCGTAATTGTGTGGGTTCCCTGGAGAAATCACCAGAACACTCATTTCTCAAATGACTGCACTTTTTGCACCAGTAAATAGAGTGTGTATTGTTTACTTGGTGCTGTAGCCAGCCTGGAGGAGCCAGTCGAATGCGAATAGGACACTGCATGGGAGCTGCTGTTCCACATGGAAGCCTTTATGATGGTAGTCCCAAAAAGACAGAGATGAGAGCAGAGGCTGTGCTGAGTGGGCTGGGGGTACTGACACAAAGGTGGCATGAACCCTTTGTTCCATGATGAAGCACTGCTGCACTGGTATCCCCCTGGAAGCTGTGGTGGAGGTTGGAAAATAAACAAATATTTATTAAAGAGATTAAACTGAGAAATTATTTATTTGTCAAGTTTATACACTTAGGATAACAAGAAAGAGACTCACTGTTTACCAGGAAGTAAAATTTTCATTTTGTTCAACTTCTGAAAGAAGCAACCAAATTAGTTTACTGGCATGGCTAGACATCTCCCACCTGAAGTGATCCTTTCCATAATGACTCTGTGTCTCGGAGAATAATATCTTCTCCAGTGTGTAGCCTCCAGCAAGAAGTTCCTCCTTCCTGGGAACCCCCATAGATAGATAGAGATATATACTTTATTTATCCCTGTTGGGAAATTCCTGTATCCAGCAGCTCATACACAACAAAAAACACTTACTCATAAAAAGCCACATAAAACACTTGACAAGACACATAAAAGACAAACGCCTCTGTACTTAAAGTGCAGGGGTGCAAAGTACATAGTATTTCGAAAGTGCATAGAGTCAGATAGCCAAGAACCTAACTAAACTTTATTTATAACATTATTTTTAACCGAAATATTCATTATAACCATTTAAAACTTGCACGACCATAACGACAAAACAAACATTTTAAATATTGTAACTTGGGTAAAATGCCAATATCTACTCCTCTGCTACCCTCCACTTTATGTCCGTCCTTTGTGCACGGCACGCTGAAAAAAAAGTCGCTAACACCAATTTTAAAAAGCCTGGCTCGGAGCCATTAGCTGTTTATATTTACGATTTTGACATTTCGGGGAACAGGCTAGGCTGGCTCTGAGAGAAAAATATTAACGTGGTTAGTAAACATAAACAAACATTCGCCAAGTGTTCGCTAGAGATTACCTATGTCTTTTAAACATCATAACATGATGTAATCCCCCACCCTTACCCAGGGCAGGCGGACTGGGTATCCTACCACAAAACTGAGCTGAGGGGGAATGGAGGCTGGCCAGGGAACTTGTATAACTTATAAATTGACCCCTTATACAGTAAATGCCTTGTAGGCTTCCCACCTAGTTGTAGTAATGTGTTAATCACAAAATAAATATCAATTTGTTCTCCCAGGAACATTTTGTAGAATAATTCAGCCCAGCATCCATTTAATTTGAACACTCAAAATAATCTAGAAGATCTTTTTTAAGTTTGAGTTACAGTAAAATTATTTCCTTGATGAATTCAAAACGTTGATACGAAACCTATGCCCTCGGAAAGACAGATATACCTCTTTTATATAGTCTATGATTCAGACAGAGAGAGAGATAGAGAGAGGTCTATATGATGTGTGTCACTTTGCCATTTCTACAAAGAAATTAGATGAGGGCCATCACAACCCCATCAATGTAATCCTGAGGAAGCTAACAAAAAGGCTGCATTCGTAATGTAACCATATAGATAGTATATAATAGAATGTAACCCAATGTATTCAAAATTTTGTGACACATGCCCTCTGCTGGTTCATTAAGGAATTGTGTTTACACTCATTGAATGATGAGTTGTTTCCACAGTCAGTCAGTCCCCACACGTTTTGATGTTGACTTTTAGTTTACCAATGCTCATCCTCGGTGTCTATGAACTGACTATTCAACTATTTATTTATTTTGAACAAACTGACCCAAGACAAATATGTGTTCATCATAAATCTAGGCATAAAACATTCATAAACTAGATTAAAGGTTTCTAGGAGTCAGAAAAAATAATCCTTCAGTGCATTGAGCAATATGCTGCAGTGCAGACATTAAATAAAATAAGACAAACACTGAAATCATTTTGTTTACACATTCATTAAACAATTTAAATACATTCATCTTCTAGTAAAAAATACATATATAGGAAACACCAGTAGAGTAAGCGGAGATCTTCTTTTTTTTTTACTACCACCTAGAGGGTTTGTGTTCCCCACTGTTGTCCCCTTGGAGGTATCCATCATAAAGCTCTCTGAGGTGGAGGATGAGCTCCTCCGTGTTCTGTCCTGTGAGAGCCGAAACAGGGATGACCCGCACGGTGACAAGGCTCTGCAGAGTCTCCAGCTTCTCCCGGGCCTCGGGCAGGTCCATCTTGTTGGCTACGATGGCCTGAGGCCGCTGGGACAGGCCCGGCTCATACTGCTCCAGTTCATAACGCAAGTGCTGCAGCTGGCTCCAGGGCTCCGGAGCAGACAGGTCCAGCACAAAGAGGAGGAAACGACAGCGGTCTATGTGGCGCAGAAAAGAGATTCCCAGGCCTCGATTGAGATGGGCCCCTCGAATGATGCCCGGGATGTCAGCAACTACACAGAACAAGAGGAAAAAATATGTTATGCTGGGGGAAAAAAAATAATACTAATAATAATAATCCAGCCTGAGGTCCTTTTAAAACTGTATCAAAATGTTGAAAAAACAATAAAGAATAATAATTCTATAATTTATTCATGTTTTTTCTTAAAATGCTCTACCTGCCACTTGCTCATGATCCCTGTACTTGACTATTCCTACATGTGGATTGAGTGTTGTGAACGGGTAGGCAGCCACAGCAGGCCTGGCATTGGAGATGGCTCTCAACAATGACGATTTCCCAGCATTTGGAAAACCCACCTTATTGGAACAAAGGACAAATTCAGTTCATTCAATTGTTTTTGTTGAAAAGCAACATGCCAGTGCTCTTTCCAAACATGAGTATCATTTTTCTCACCAGTCCAGCGTGGGCCATGGTGCGGAGCTCTAGCTGAAGGGCCCTCTCCTGGCCCTCCATACCTGTGGTTGCAGTCATTGGGGCACGGTTCTCATTGGACAGAAAGAATCGATTCCCCTTCCCACCGGCCCCTCCAAATACAGCTAGATACTCCTGGCCGTGCTCAGAAAGGTCCACCACTGTATTTCCCTGTTCCTTCACCACGGTGCCTAGTGGTACCTTTGAAATGGAAACACATCAAAATGCAGGGTTAGGAATAGGTTGATTCTAGATACATGGCAAATGTGTATGCGTTACATGTGATAAATAATCCAATGCATGGACTTACACTTATATAGGTTGGGCTGCCATTCCTGCCATAACAGTTCTTGTTGCCCCCCGATAGCCCATCCTCTCCTTTGTACACTGGAATAACTTGTGCCAACGATTTGACAAACCGGTCAGCTGAAAGTATGCAAAAAAGAAATATTAATGAAATGTTTAGGCATGGTGTAGAATGGTGAAATATCTGCAGATGATTGTGTTGACATGTCACTTATTAAAAGCCAAGGAAACGTCCATTCCTTAATTTTTTTTGATTTTTGATTTGATTTGATAAATCTTTATTGTCCCCGAGGGGCAATTTGTTCTGCATTCAGTAGTATAAACACAATGTCACACAACAGACAAATAATCATACTAAATACAAAACACAGAACATAAAAAATAAATAAATAAATAAACATTAAAGCATAAAAACATATGGGAGACATCATGGAATATAATCATTTACATTGCTTTAGAAAGACAAAGCTACTACCCTAATTTGTTTAGGAGGCCAACAGATGTTAATGTTAACATAATGTATATATGGTATCTAAAGACAGGATGGGGAAACAGCAGAATACACATGGGAAACAGACTAGTGTCATCACAAATTCCTTGAGCCAAACTTACCCTTGATAATGATGCTCCCTCCATCACCTCCATTCCCTCCATCCGGTCCGCCCCACTCTTTTCGGGGCTCACTGTGAAAGCTGCAGACCCCTTTACCACCTGAGCCAGCCAGCAGCTTCACCCGGCGATGGTCCACAAAGTGACGAGTCTATGGGCCAAATCCAAAATCAGGTCAATAACAACACGAGACATAGGGTGGTTATAACAACACAAATAAAATCAAAGGCCTAAACAAAATCTACTATTGGAAGACCAGCTGCATTTTGTAGTTAATTTGTTTTTTACATGACTATGTAAAAAAAGAAAATGGCTATGGATTCGTTTTGAGTTACTAAGGAGACATGCAAATGATCCAACTACATTTGTGTTTGTTTTTTGAAGAAAAAAAACTTGAAGGGTATTATCATTTTTTTAAATTTACGTTATGGAAAGAGAGACACACCACATGATTAAACTAGTTGAGTGACTCCTTTCTGTTTGTTTTAGATGCTCAAGCAAAATCAAAAATATATAGGTCAGTGTGAATAGCACTATGTTGTGTACAGTACACCTAGTGGTTCCAGTACATACCAGCTTCTTTTCAGACAGCTCTTTCTTCTGTGGGGTTCCTCGGGCTTTGGCGCACGACGTGCATGAGGTGCTGACATCTCTAGTGACTTTCCACCTCCACGCTGCTGATACTGGAGAGCAACTGTGACTGAACAAGCGCAACCCGTTTCCTCTAACCTCTTGTCCGAATATGTATCCTAAAACTACGTCCGGAAAAGGCCACCGAGGGCTTTTAACCCTCGACAACCTCGCCAACATTGTCACGTTAAACAGAGAAACATTAGTTTGGATTCTTACGTAGCTAACGGCGGTTTGACAATGTCACCTGGACCGTTGTCCTTCGCGTACAATAGTAGCAGTAAACAAATAGAGAATCCGTCCGGTGAGGTAATCAATAAACAGCTGATAATGCTATTCACGAGCTGCTTTATAACATGGCCAATAACATTTAAACTCCTACTCCATGCTTGCATTGCTCGAGCAGTCTTCAATGACAACTACGGAACCCTGGAAGGGACAGTTTACACGGTATCACTTTGCTGAGAGCATTTTGTTCCTCTGGCGCCATCTGCTGTGCTGGAATGTGTGTGAAGACACCAGGGGCAGCAAGAGGAAAACATTTTAATACAAAATAAAAGCTGTTGCCACTACAGCTCCAATACATTTTTTTTTTCGATTTGAGATAACTTGTTTACTTGTCTTTATAAATAATTTTAATTTAACCCCTGTATTCTGTAGGCTACTGCTATAGCACCTTTGATAAAAGACTGAACATGAAAACCTGTAACAGATGCTGAAAACAATTAGCCTACCTACTGTCTGTAGTTAGTTACTTAAATAATAATTACGCCATTGTGTTTTTATTGATGTGTTACTTATAAAATTTCCTTCATGAACACACTAAAACATAGAAAAGGTGAACGTCAGTTTATTTTTTTATAACAAACAGTAACAAAAGACAGCAGAAAATCTAAGGCATGCAGTCTTTCATAGATCAGCTAAGTAAATCACATTCATTTTTTGATTATGCACACCAAACTCTATCTCGTTGTCTCACACTCCCTCTTTTTCTCTGAAAACAAGCACACAAACACACACACACACACACACATACGCTCGCACACACAAAACATGCGCACACAAGACATACTTATACAATAATACACACTACATACAACTGTGAGGGGGGAGGAATCACCCGCCGTACATACTAAAATAATACACTGCTACAAATTTGAGTATAAAAGAAGCATGTGATTGTCTCTATTGAGTGGTTCAGTTTGTTTTAGCTGTTTGACAGCCAGATATCTGTCTTTTCTTGATTAACCCTACAGAATGACTGCAAATACTATTTGTCCCATCTGAGATAGCTTGAGTTACTTAAGATATTTACTCCAAAAGAAAAACAGTTCTCTGACTTATTTTCAATACATTCTCAATATACTGTATGTAGATGGATATACATATGTGAAATAAGGCAAGTGTGCTTGTACATGCATTTCTATAAGAAACCTGCTATACTTTATCCATACCTTTACACTTATCTTATTTTTAACTTTGATTTCTTTATCTAATGCAAAAGATGATGATGAGCTGTATGTTTGTGATGAAAGACATACATTCAGACATGACATATACAGCTCCGGAAAAAATTAAGAGACCAGTCTGGATTTTTCTTAAATCTTCATCTCTACATTACTTAATGGAAATGCTCTTAATGACAAAAATGTAATTGGAATTTGGTAGAAATGTTGTCAGTAGCTTGTATTATAAAACCAAAATGTTCATTCTATTTAAACAGATACCTATAAATAGTAAAACGAGAGACACTGAACATTTGGAGTGGTCTCTTAATTTTTTCTGGAGCTGTAGGTTGAAACCTGCAACATAACATTTAATAACATTAGATAAACCAGCAATAGTCCTTGTCATTATTGTAAATGAAGAAACTGCAAATAATGAGATAACAGTGCGAGTACACCATAGGAACCAGCCTCAACATGACTTAGTGTGTTGCACTTATTGAACTAGAGCTGCTGTTCTGTTCCTGTGTTGCTTTGGCTTTTTGAGGATCAATTTGTAAACACAGCCTGAATTGCACACAAAATGTCAAAAAATACATACACTGTCATTTCAAAATAAAGTGCAGACAAAGTGGCGATGTGTTTCTTATGCAAAATCAGTACTGAATGGCATCAGTAAAATAGTATAACCCCTCTTGACTCTGCACAATACAGTAAAGATATGTCTGTGCAGAGTGCTGCCACTGAAAATATAGTTTCAAAAATACTACCACATGTATGATTATCATGAACAATGATACAGACTTTTAAGTCTGGATCAGTCAGCTATCTATTGTCTCTATTATCTCCGGACGGTAAGATATGTAGAAAGCGAAAACACATACTGTTATACCACACAGCAACACATCACAGTTTGACTTACACAGACAACCCTCCCTGACCAAGGCAGGTTAAAGGACCAACGTTCTTCACCTTCATAAAATTAATTTTGCTTATCGTAAGATATAGCAGTGTCTCAACTAAATTAAAGCAAGAGCTGGACCATATTCTCTTTGATAAATATCAAGGAATATTTCTCTCAAGGCTAATTTGCTTTTTATAGCCAAAGCCTCACAAACCACGGACTTGCTCTGTGCACCAACAAAAAAGAGGGAAAAAAGAGGCTTGTAAAAATGAAATAAACATTTAAAGCAAGCGATAGGATAAGGTCAACTCAAGTGAAATGCAAAGGCAATAAAGAGAGAATGATACAGGATACTTTACTGCTCCTTTTTAGCACTCTATTGGTTCATATGAAAAGGTCTACTTTAAGTGTCTTGACTAGATAGTTAATTATAAGTTAGAATGATTATTAATGAGGATACTAAATCTGATGCAGGCCAGATATTCTACTCCACTGCTGTGCCAGGGCATCACTGTCTCCTTTTCTTCCAACAGACAATGCGGCACCTTATTGCTGATAATTTCCATACTGATCCTGCAATGTAAAAGGATTTACACAAATAGATCAGGTTGTATTGAATACAATTAAAGGCATAACATCTTATGGTTTTGTAATTTAATAACTACTGACTAGTGAATTTGTTTCAAATAAGCCTTTAGTAGATATACAGTATATATTTATTATATGTACATTTCCCTATATTTTAAATGGGTTCAAGTCAGTGTGTTGCAAAGCCAGTTTCAGAGAATCTGAGAAATGTGAGAAAATAGGACCCAACTTGAAATACCTGTTCATAGGCGTAGGCCCTCTGTGTCTGTGCTCCATGTCCTCTCTGGGAGGGGCGGTACGACCCGTACTGTTGGCTTTGACCCTGCTGATACTGAGAACACTGGGAGGATCCACCCTGGCCAGGACCTATAGCAGAACACAAACTAAGTTATTTTTTTTGTGTGTGTATGTGTGTGTTGTGGGAATGCCCCAAGAAAGGTTGTATGGTTGTATCTAACCGTATCCCTGTGCCTGTCCGCTGTAGCCTTGTTGGGAGGAATACTGCTGTTGGCCAGAGCCCTGCTGATACTGGGCCTGCTGTTGACCGAACTGAGAGTTACCTGGAGGTATATACACACACACGTCAGCTATTCATATGAGGTAGCACTTTACGATTGCTTTTATTGGACATTGCGGTTGGGAAGATACAGGAACATATATCTGAAACAAGGTTAAAAGTGACAAAATGAGTGACTGGTACCTCCTTCATAGTAATGCTGTGAAGATTCATCAAAGGACCTGTCGTAGCCTTGCTCACCATATGACTGTTGATAAGCGTAGTCCCCTTGACCTGTTGGGATACGATTAAACACATGCCAAAACTTTGTGCAAAGGCAAAACCCACACAATTGTAATTCACAATTTAAGCCCTAAAAGTCATCATACATGTGCAATGACAAAATTACAAGCAAAAACCGCTCTATCGAGGCTTCTCACTTCTATATCATGCTCAAAGAAACACCTTGGAGAGAGTTGACACTTCCTCCTTACGCACTGCTTTAACAAGTTCTAAAATCTGAAATTTCGGCACACCAAAAGCTGGTGAATTTGAGACTGACAGGGCAGTGTCAGGCCAGTTCCTTGGGCAATTTTGGGAACCTAAAGGTCTGTGTGCTTATGTTTGTATTGCAAATGTCAGAATAACTATACACTTCGATCTGCAGAAACTTCGGACTCCACTCTTTCCCTTTTGCTTTCAATTTCATCTAACAAAGTCTGAAAAACACCAATAGAACATAAATTCTCTGGAAAATGAATCAAGTAGCCAAAAAACCATCTGATCTATTCAAACAAAAAGTATTGACACAAAGGTTTCCCAAAGTGGAGATGAGATGTGCCAAACAGAATATTTTTTTCTTAACTTCTGCAACAATAAAGAGACCAGCCGGCCATGCATGGATGGATGACAATGTACTAAGGTGATTGAGGACTTACAACCATACCCTGTTATCCTGGAAACAGTTCCCCATCCTTTTTTATATCTGAGTTACTATGTGCCTAGTCTTCACCCTTCAAAAGACCTAATGGGACAGGGTGAAGCTATTATTAGGAACATGCTGACACAGCTCGAGTTAAGTGATTTACAGAGACAGAAAACCTAATGTGACACAAGTGATACATCTCCAGTCTGCTTCTTAAAGTTGCAGGAACTGGGCAATATATAATATATATAATATAATAATAATAATAATAATATAATATATATGTCCATGGGTGTAGCCTATCACGCGCAGGCACACAAGCACAGAACGAGAAGTCCGATATGCGATATCCGATCCCTGTATACATGCAGAGAGAAAGCCGACAATGAACGAATTATCTAGGTGTTCTTATCCGACTTCTCTTGTCCGTTATTGTGCCGATTTGTGTCCGAAGTAGATCGGATAAAGGTGTTTACATGCAGTTTAAAAGTCCTGTTGAGGTCTTATTCGTTTAGTTATCCGATTATGAGTCTGCATGTAAACGCACTGACTGTCTGTAAAATAAATGTTTGTTCAAATCTCACCGTTGCTCATCTGGCTCTGCATCATTGATGTGGAGGTCAGCCCTGCTGCCATGTTGTCATTGAGGTTGCTCGGAACATGTCCTGCAGTCTGGCCCATCCCTCCAGGACCCATGGACATGTTGGGAGTGGGAGGCTAGAAAGTGAAAAATATATTTAAAAAAGAAATTAAAACAATGAGTAAAAGACAATGCATATAATTGCTACATAATATTGAGTTCTATATTGTCAAATGACATGAAAAAGTAAATGTTTACTTCATTGCCAAATAAAATTAATATAGTTGATTCAATTAATGTGTTTTCTCAAAATAGATCCGAATATAATTGGAATATTGATATACAAAAATGTATGAAAATAATGAAAGTGATGGAATTGCCGGAGCCTGATGAATCTGAAGAGTATGGGACCTTTACTGTTACTTCATGAGGGACTCACTGCAGGTAGGAGAGACTGCATGTTCTGATTCAAATCTGCCATTGTGGCCAAGAAGACAAGATTTCTGTGCAGGATCTGCTGATATCTGTCGAAGAGGGGAAATTAAACATAGCTTTACTTGGTTTTCCTTCATATGACATTTACAAGGAATCAGTTGGGAATAATAAAAATTGAAAAAACTATTAAAAAAAACACACACTTACTGTGTGCATTCAGCGGGTTTCCCTTTGCTTTGGTAATCCATTATACATTGTAACAAATGATGATTTTCATCCAGCATCTTTGGGAGACAACATATCAACTTCAGTTCAAACACAGTGTCTCATTCTCAAGTCCCACTGTACTGTAAATTATCCACTAAAGATAATTGGTGAGATCATAATGGTGCCAAATTAAGCAGCCGCTTCTCATGGTCTTTATTTAGGTCTTCGTTTGAAAGTGCCTGTCTTTTGGCAAGTGCGTTTATATTGCTCAGTTTCTCTCCACCTTCACTACCATGCTTTTCTCAGTGGATGATTGATACGTTTGTGCAACAAAATAAACATTTAAACTTAACGAGACGCGCACTGACAATGTCATTTAATAGGCCAACTAATAAAGCCGGGCAAAGGTGTTCTGCTTTGAAAATCGGTCCCAATAGTTAACGCTGATCTATATTCTCATATAGGCTTCGAATGAAAAATTAATCATTGGTCAGTTTAAAGAAGCGATGATAACAGCATGACAATAAGGAGTGCTTGTGTCTGCAGTGCCGGTGCGGTCGTGCACAGCACCGTCATGGGCATGGCTTTGTTTGGTTGGCACCTTCAAATGAGTTGAGCCGTTTAAAATACTTGTTGCCATTTCTTCTGACAGGCTATATCCACCACACATGCTACACCTTCAATGCACTATCGGCCGATCGCACACTCCCAGACTGGACTATCTCTATCACAAACGCCTCGACCCACCAAGAGCTTTTACCTTCTGTATGGTTTGCTGTGTCACCTCCCCTTTACTCCTGGGGCGCGCCGAGGAAAATGCCACCGACATTTGTTCATATGTGAAATAAAAGCGCTTCTTTTATTCTAATATTTATCATCATGATCGCAGCCCTCCATTTGGCTACATAGTTTGTCCATTGCTATGGAATAGGGGGTATTGACAAAGCCATCTCGACGTCAGCAAGGAAGGAAAAAAATCGGAAACAGTGCAATTCTCTGAAAAGTAATCAACAAATGTGGGTGTAGCCTATACTTGTTTATCATCCGCATTCTAATGTTCACACTGGTAATAAAATGTGACACGGTAAGAGGAAGCGCCTCTCCCTCCGTTTTTGGTACTAGTGCAGTGCCCGTAGGAAGCAGGTAAACAAAGAAACATACACTCAACAAAAATATAAACGCAACACTTTTGTGTTTGCTCCCATTTTTCCTGAGATGGACCTAAAGATCTTAAATTTCATTTCCGATACACAATATTACCATTTCTCTCAAACATTGTTCACAAATCTGTCTAAATGTGTGATAGTGAGCACTTCTGCTTTGCTGAGATAATCCATCCCACCTCACAGGTGTGCCACATCAAGATGCTGATCTGACATCATGATTAGTGCACAGGTGTGCCTTAGACTGTCCACAATAAAAGGCCACCCTGAAATGTGCAGTTGTGTCTCACAGCAAAATGCCACAGATGCCACAAGCATTGAGGGAGCGTGCAATTGGCATGCTGACAGCAGGAATGTCAACCAGATCTGTTGCTCGTGCATTGAATGTTCATTTCTCCACCATAAGCCGTCTCCAAAGGCGTTTCAGAGAATATGGCAGTACATCCAACCGGCCTCACAACCGCAGACCACGTGTAACCACACCAGCCCAGGACCTCCACATCCAGCAGGTTCACCTCCAAGATCGTCTGAGACCAGCCACTGAGACAGCTGCTGAAACAATTGGTTTGCATAACCAAACAATTTCTGCACAAACTGTCAGAAACCGTCTCAGGGAAGCTCAACTGCATGCTCGTCGTCCTCATCGGGGTCTTGACCTGACTCCAGCTCGTCGCCGTAACAGCCTTGAGTGGGAAAATGCTCACATTCGATGGCGTCTGGCACGTTGGAGAGGTGTTCTCTTCACGGATGAATCTCGGTTTACATTGTTCAGGGCAGATGGCAGACAGCGTGTGTGGCGTCGTGTGGGTGAGCGCTTTGCTGATGTCAATGTTGTGGATCGAGTGGCCCATGGTGGTGGTGGGGTTATGGTATGGGCAGGTATCTGTTATGGACGAAGAACACAGGTGCATTTTATTGATGGCATTTTGAATGCACAGAGATGCCGTGATGAGATCCTGAGGCCCATTGTTGTGCCATACATCCATGAACATCACCTCACGTTTCAGCAAGATAATGCACGGCCCCATGTTGCAAGGATCTGTACACAATTCTTGGAAGCTGAAAATGTCCCAGTTCTTGCATGGCCAGCATACTCACCGGACATGTCACCCATTGAGCATGTTTGGGATGTGTTTGACTGGCGTATACGACAGCGTGCACCACTTCCCACTATTATCCACCAACTTCGCACAGCCATTGAAGAGGAGTGGACCAACATTCCACAGGCCACAATTGACAATCTGATAAACTCTATGCGAAGAAAATGTGTTGCACTGCATGAGGCAAATGGTGGTCACACCAGATACTGATTGGTTCTGAGTCCCCAGACCCCCAATAATGCAAAAAAATGCACATTTCAGAGTGGCCTTTTATTGTGGACAGTCTAAGGCACACCTGTGCACTAATCACGATGTCAGATCAGCATCTTGATGTGGCACACCTGCGAGGTGGGATGGATTATCTCAGCAAAGCAGAAGTGCTCACTATCACACATTTAGACAGATTTGTGAACAATGTTTGAGAGAAATGGTAATATTGTGTATCTGAAATGAATTTTAGATCTTTAAGTCCATCTCATGAAAAATGGGAGCAAAAACAAAAGTGTTGCATTTATATTTTTGTTGAGTGTATTAGACAGTACATTTGGCTGCTATCAGTGATGGCTAATTTTACACTGTTAAAGGTTATTATCAGTAAGTTACTTTGTAGAAGTTGGCTATAGAGTAGGGCAACATTCCTTACTGTATTGTGTAAAGATAACCACAAACTAATTCCATGTGTTTTGTTAAGAAAAATGAAACAGAAAATGTATTAATTAATTAAGTGTTGAATCCTAAAGAAGAATCGAGCGGTACAGGTGTTACCTATACAATCTGATATTATGGTACCTTGCAAACTGCCATCCATACTGCACAATGCACTCAAACTTACAATCAGTTGCCTATATAGTAAATGGCTGCACTGTGTATAAAAGGAAGCTATGCTGCACGCCATGACAACATTGTCAACCCCATTACTATTAGGCTACTGTTAGGTATTTGAAAGATAAGACAGAGTTTGGATAACTGTCAATTAACGTTACTGTGTCAGTAGCAGTCAGCTGTGTGTGTGTGTGTGTGTGGGGGGGGGGGGGACTTGTGTCCGCGCGCGGGCGTCCGCATCCGAGACTGTGCTGTCAATTAACGTTAACGTGTCAGTAGCAGGCAGCAGTGTGTGTGTGTGTTTGTGGGGGGGGGGGGGGGGGAGACTCGTGTGCGCGCACGCGCGCTCGGTGTGTGGGAGCGGACCTGTGTGTGTGCGCGCGGTCGCGCTCGGGCTTTCAGTTTAGATTTTAAATGGATATAAAACATTTTGTGGAAGCATCCGAGACCGTGCTTTATTATTACAGTGAAAATAGCGTGAAGTGCAGTCTTTACCACTAAAGCGGACAGGTGGAGCAGATGAGGAGTTGATGAGGAGATGTTGAGGAAGTAAGGCTGTGTCGGTCTGCTGTGTGTCCCGCTCGTCAGAGGGAGGCGGGGTTTAGTCGGCTCTGTGCGCACGTAAGCTACTATTCGCCAGCATGATATAAATATGATAACTTCTACAATTTCAAAATGAAGGATGAAGGATGCACACCTTCGTGCTGTGTTTAAGCAATTTCCGGAAGCTCATGCCGATCTGACCAAAACTCAGAGAGATATGTTAGCCACAGACAGACGTTTCTTGCTTTATAGATAGAAGATAGATAACCCAGACAGTGAGTAGCCCACCACTTTCCCCTCACAGACTGGCTTCCATGAATCAAAGGATATCCAATCAGTCAACCTCCTTGGTGGGCCATAGCCCCCAGGAGCAATTATGAAGACTGGTTGGAGACTTTATTTTTAGCACCTTGAAAAAGAAATCATTTGAATGCCCCCATTATGACACCATGGGTTTAATTTCCATATGTTGCAATACACCCGACAAGCATGAGAAATAATTCACATTCAGTAGCCAAATCTCATGTTGTTGAGTGCGAGACAAGAAATACAATATTTAGCTATAGGCATAAATATAAAAGGGGGAATTACTTCCCATACAAAAAAAAAAAAAAAAAAACTGTTATTGTCCCAAAATACAGATCATTAGGCATTTAGATAGCCAATCCAAGAGTACCCGTTTAAAAGGGCAAACTATATGTCAACAAAATAATGCGAGGTAACTTCAGAGAGTAGCGACATGTGCAATTGTTTATTTACATAAGTCTCACTTGTTGATTCAGCATGGCAGTGTGAAGCAATGCACAAGTTTGATCATTTAAATTCAAGCTCATTTCATGTTGATAATATTAATAATTTAGAACACTTGTTAATGAAATAAATGTACACATTCTGATGAGTACTCTTAAGAGGCAAAGCCAAATACTTCATGAATCACCGTTTAATCACTAATTTCCCATTAGTTGAAAAAAAAAAAAACACCTCTTATGAGAAAAATTTGGAGGGGGACAAAATACATTGTCATTTAGTAAGCCAAGAATCGTCACTTTGGAAAGACAGATGAACCAGGGGAGAAGCAGCCACACACCATTTTTTCCAAATGATGAATATTGAAAATGGGGCTAAAAGAACTAAGAAAACAATATTGTGAGGTAGGACAACTGCCTCTGAGAAAAAAAAAAATATCATCCTTCATACAGTGGAAAGGACTCCTCTTGCTTAATATGATGGGTAACAGTCCCATTTGCTACAATGAAAACATTTCAATTGGGGACTGTGTTGTTATAGTGACCTTTACATCTGTCCAGTTCTGTAAGACAGATTCTGAGCAGTTCCCCGTCCCCGTCGTCCAGTATAGCCACCACCTCTGAAGCCTCGGCCTCTCAGGAAGCGTCCGGGGACCCCGAAGGTCTCCAGGTTGCGCTTCCGTTCCTCTGCCCATGTTAGTCTGAAACCATTGGTTGACAAAATAAAATAAATAAATGGAGGCACAGGCCTGTAGAACTTCATACCAGGAGAAATGTTTTAATAATGAAGATAGTAAAAGGCCACTAGTTTACCTGAACTTCTTATCAGATGAGATGTTGTCAAAGAAAGACTTTGCTTTGTTGTAGTAGCAGTTTGGTCCAAAAGGATTATACTCTGCAACCAAGTTTAATTCCTGTTTATCTTTCTCCTCGACCTCAGAGTCCACAACTGTTGACAGAAACATGTACTGTTGGCGCTCTGAAAAGGATATGCTAATTTATTCACCATCTTAATTGCTTCACTCTATAATGAAAATCACATACTGGGCATTAGCAAAGCTTTTGAAGTCTCACTTGAGTTTCTTGATTTCAAGTTGTTAAAGCTATAGTGTGTAACTTATGTCGCCCCCATGAGGAATTCTTAGTAACTACAGCAACACCTTTGCCACATCTACATGACGTAAAACATCTGTGATCCCGCATGGATTTATTCCTTCTGCTGTATGTCCAGGTAATCTCTTAGCAGTAGAATCAACTACTGATACACTTCTTTGGGGCTACTTGGGGATTGTATGAGCTCCTGTGCCAGTGCCGTACTGAGAAATACAGAGGGAGTTTTGTGGAGCTGAAATTCAAGCTTAATCAAAATTGTGTCAACTCATTTGGCAATGGCTTGAATGTAACACATTAATTTATATGTAAAAGTTACGCACCATAGCTTTAACAAGCAAACACCAGTGCAAAAATGGAAACAAATTTCTGCATGCGTGTATGGGAAAGACAGAACGTATAATACATACAGATATATACTGCCTATGTGGTCTTTCAGAGATTGAAATTCAGTGTGGAAGAAGTAAAACGCAGTGGTGCATGTGGAGTGCACTGGAGCCGATTAACTAACCTTTCGCGTTCATCCTGTCCTTCACCTCCCTCTCCAGCTCCTCCTTAATAAATTGTGCATTTGCAGAATCAAAATCAAAGTCAGTGTCAAACTTCAGTATGGCAGAAGGAACAGTAGCCACGATCAGCTGGCCTTTGCTGCGGTTACTACGCCTCCGAAATCCTAAGATTCATTTTAAAGAAGGAAAAATGAAACGTATTAAAATTTAACAGGATATTCTTTTGATAAGCATACAGAATATTTCTCAGTATTAACAAACTTGTATGCTCCACAATTACCTTGTCTTCTCCTGGGTGGTGGTGGCTTGTTTTCATAATTCTGCCGACGAGTTTCCTGCTGAGCATAGGGCGTACCCGGGCCTGAGACTGACTTCACTTTAATAACTGAAAAAATATTTTTTTTATACACACAAACACTTGAATATTTGAAATACACTCTCAAATGTTTAACTCCCTTACCATCTCAAATGTTTAACTCCCTTAACCACCTTAACAGAGCTATCCAGTTTTTTCAAAACAATCCAAGCAAATCATTTTTGAATTAGTGGACGTAGTATTTTTTGTATTCCATCTATCCATCCATCTTATTTTCTTACTGGTGTTTTCAGTGCCCCTTCTGGTCGGGAGAAAAACCGCTCCTCTGGTCCTCTGGGGCCTCCTTTTCTCCCAGCGCTGCTCCTGCTCCCACTCCCACTCCCGCGTTTCATTTAAGTCCCTCCTCTGCCACGATCTTTCCACATTGAGGGTTTGAACAGCCTTTTCCACCATGGGGCCCCTTCTAACTTGTAAGCCTGGAAGTACAGGCCCTTGCATGAGAAACACCATAGTACCAAATACCATAGTGTGTTTACAACCTAGTTAAAAATACTCTGCAACATTAAGGGGTGTATGGTCCGTTTACAAGAAATACATTGCCTTACCGAGGCCAAGAGCTGCAGCATACTGTTGATTAAGCAGAGAGCTGGCAGCGAGCTGGTTGTAAGCGGGCATCCTAAGGGGGCTAAATGGTCCTCGATCTGAGTAGACCCCTGAAGGACCTGCACTGGATGACTGAACAAAAGTCCTCCAAACAATTCAACACACATTATCTGGATCTTCATGTGCAATGTCAAACTTTAAGTAATCTACTCTGAGGTGCAAGCCATGCTGTTGTTCACCTGTACTATTGCAGGATCCGGGGGTAGGCAATGGTGAGATCTTTGAGGTTCGCACAGTGTGATATCCTTAATATCACTTCCCCGGAAAGTGATGTACTCATAGATATCATCTTTGGGTGGTGTCGGCCTGTCAGTGGGTCGTCCCTCCGTTCCAAAACACCTGACTAGTTTAAAGAAAATGTTTGGTTAAGCTAAGAAAGTGACAGTCGTGTTCTGCTCTCTTTATCTGCAACTAATTCAAGCAAAAGGCAACTCGCTGTTGCACATGCTGACAGGCTTCTGAACATATAGGCCCAAACCACTTACCTTTTGCCAGCACTACAGTGGAGTTCACTTTATCAACTGTGTACAAAATCCCCTCATAACGATTTTGGGCTTTTGAAAGTAACCCAATTTTACAGCCAAGGTACAGCTTTGATGAACTCATGGCTGAAGAACCTCAGGACTAGGACAACTACATATACTTTTTCCAAATGAGCTCACTCCAAGTCCCAGCATTCAAGCGGGGGAGCAAGCAGAAACATTTTATAGGCGTGCTCAGGTGACTTGGAGCTACGCCCACTGACTGAGCCTTAAACGCACCTGGCCATGAATCCATCCCTGATTCGGTGTCAGTCCCTGTGGGCTCATTATGGCTGATATGTAGCATATGCAACTGGTAATTTACATGCGTAATGAACACTTATTGGGAAGTGTGTGATATTATTCTGACTGTTTTGAAAACGTTTTGTGTAAGAAGTTGCCATACATAATGCATTAATGCAGCGTACGCCTGAGCATAGTGCTGCGCAACAATGCAAGCTTCAGCTTGTATGTTGAAGAGCGCTCTCCAGAGATTGACATCCAGACCTCTCTATTTCCGGTGAGGCAGTTTCTGCGGTTCGCCTCGAAAATTAGACAACAAGGCATCCTGTTCATTCCACGATAACACAGGCAGTCTCTCAGAGCCGTGATGAAGTCCCACTGTAGCAGCTAGCTACCGTTATGATTGTTTTCCCAGAAGTGCAAGACAGTGTTTACACCAGACACTGCAGCTCACGGATGTTTGTTTCAGCCTTTATTTTCTTCGAGTAACCAATCACAGCGCCCGGTAAGGTCGCGTCACCGAGGGCTCATCCAATCGGCGCATGCTTCTCACGAGCGAACGTAGCTGGGCAAAGATGGCGGCGGGCTCCGATTTGCTGGATGATGTTTTCTTCAACACAGAGGTGGACGAAAAAGTAGTGAGTGATCTAGTCGGGTCTCTGGAGTCCGAGCTGACAGGATCACGGCGCGTAAATACATCGGCTAACGTTCATTCTGCTACAAATCAAGCTGACAACTCAGCTGCAGGCAGTAATTCCAATGTTCAGGGCAGCAAAATGGGACTTTCACAACAAGAGCTTGCTAAAGCAGGTAAGGTAGCTCCCCACTCCGGTTAGCTAACATTAGCTCATTTTGGTCACGTTTTTCAACTGATAGTAACCAACTTGGCTTCTCTTGTGTATTTCCCGAAACTATTGCCATTCATAGAGTTGTTCGACATCCCCTATTGTGTTTATGTGTTTCCGCTTCTGCAGGGACAAGAGTGCAAGGAGGAGGTGTCATCATTAACAGCACGGCGTCCCATAGTTCAGGCATGGATACAGCACCCAGGACCACATCGGCGGCAGTACCGACCGTGACAGCCGCTCAGAGTCACTCCAAGCCGGGGACAGCTAGCGCAGTCGTCACGGTAGTATCGGATGGTTTTGGGAAACATGGAACGATTGAGGTTCCAACTTTGAATGGAGGTGCCCCGCTGGTGAGCTGTCATATCCCTGGAGGCGCCTCTGCTGACAGCAGCGGCATCAACAACTCTCAGCCCGCTGTCACGCAAGTCAACAACGGACCTGTTTCAGTGAGCAAAGGAGGCGCTGCAGTTCTGACACCAAGTACTATCATTCGAACTACTTCAACGAGTGCTGTGATTTCGACTCAGCGCTCGCATTCAAGTGTAGCGACAGTCACGCTTGTGAGGCCACCTATGCAAACTCAACCCACCAACACCTCACAAAGCGGGGGGACCCAAGCCACGGTCCTAACGCAGCCCGCCGCTAACAGCATGAGAACTATAGTGCAGACTGGTGGTGGACCCGTCGTGGCTTCAGCTGTTGTGACGGGGACAACGGCGACTATGAGAAGTCCGACTGTTTTGCAAAACTTGAGGACATCAGTACCGTCGACCGTCGCTGCCACTCTTCCTGTTGGAATACGAGCCAATGTTCCACAGGTGTTGGCCCCTCGACTGACTCAGCCTCAACAAAACATCCAAAACATCCAAAACATCCAACTCCCTCCAGGTAACTGTGAAGTTAACAGTTTACGTTTTTATGGTTGTGTCAAGCTGCAATAACTTTTTGAAAACGTTTTACTAGTAGCTACCAAACGTGTTTAGCTGCTCTAGTGTGAAATTGACAAAGAGGACACGGAATTGATGTTCTTTGGAGATAAAAAAAAACCTGAATAGGCTGACCAAGGTTGTAACTGCAGTAAATACCCGATAGAAAACCTTCAGCCAATTTATTCCTCCCATTCCTCAAGCATTTTGTTGCAATCTGATGATTCTTTTTACTTTGTCAACTTGTCAGAGTCAATAGAAAACTGTCCTCATATCACTATATTTACTGTGTATTGCTTAAGTTTTGTTGATAAAGGCAAATTGCAAGATTGTTTATCTCTGACTTCAGATTTGACTCAAGGTTTGCACTGGCTTGTATTTAACCTATGCTGATATTAAATGGATAATTTCACATTTCCTCAGCATAAGATGGTATACATTTCTCAAATATAGTTGTGTCAATGCATGGAACTGAGCTTTTGCTGCCAGTCCTGTGTTTATCGAATCCAGAGAGTGACTGGTCAGACCAAAGTTCCAAAACAGCTGTATTTAAACAAGCCACAACAATTTAATAACATTTATCTCTAGATACAGATCAGCAATACAACGTAGTGTGCTTCTGCTTCTTAATTCTCCTGTCCATCCCTCTTTAACATGGTGCTACTTTCGTTGTGCAGTGTATTACCATGTATGTACTAGAGCCCACACAGCCAATCACATGTTTGATGGGCAAGCTGCGCTGCTCATGTGCATAGCAGTCAATTTAATTTATATATCTCAGTATCAAAAACCAAAATGTGCTTCACAGGGCTTTGCATAGTCATAGACTGACCCACAGTATAGTAAAGTTGCGTCGATTAGAAGAAAAGTGTTTCACTTTGTTGTTTAACCGTTTTGTGGATGTTTACAACTTATAATAATTACATGTTGTGTTGTGGTATTTGATATATGGCACCGTTTTTTTGTGGCTCTTTTTTTTTTGTCTGACCAGTCGATGACTGGCTAGAAATCTCTGAAAAATGCCCCACCCACCCCCAAGATGAGGTAATATCCATGCATCAATAGACCTATAGATGAGTAATCCATACCTTCTCATTTCACAAGCTCTCAGTATACATAGGGTTATATTGATTAGACTAGTAATCAGGACCTTTGACAGCTTCTTAACCTCTCCCGTGACGTTTGCCTCTTGCAGGCATGGTGTTGGTTCGCAGTGAGAGCGGGCAGCTGCTGATGATTCACCAGCAGACCTTGGCTCAGATGCAGGCTCAGACACAGTCCCAAAGTGCCATGACGCCGCGACCTGCAGCCCCCACCAGCACTCCCCCTGTCCACATCACCTCTCTGCAGGTAGAGCACTGATATGGGGCACAGTCATACACAGAGAGAATGTGATTCATTCCTGTTAAGTGGTGACGCACAGACATGATATATTGAAACAGCATGTACATGGATAATGACCTTATTGAAAAGATCAGGTATTTTTTGCCAGATGTAATTGATTACACTTTAATTCCCCTACAAGGAACTTTTAAATGTTTATGAAACAGTCAACTTTTTCCGTCTGATTATCGTAAATGACCTGTAACAGCAAATGAGACCATCACTGAAAATAATTCTATTTTTTAACATTATTAATGCCTTTACTCAGGTCTGATTTCTTAGACAAAACGATTTAGCATAACATCCTGCGTTTCCCGAATGCTACTAAATCAACGTTTACTTTACTTCACCATCAACATATTGCCATTATTAATCTTTACTTGCTTCCTAAACAAATACAGTATCTCACAAAAGTGAGTACACCCCTCACATTTCTTCACATTTTTCTTTATATCTTTCCATGCGACAACACTGAAGAAATGACACTTTGATACAATGTAAAGTAGTCAGTGTACAGCTTGTATAACAGTGTAAATTTACTGTCCCCTCAAAATAACTCGACACACAGCCATTAATGTCTAAACTGCTGGCAACAAAAGTGAGTACACCCCTTAGAAAAAATTTACAAATCGGGCCCAAAGTGTAAATATTTTGTGTGGCCACCATTATTTTCCAGCACTGCCTTAACCCTCTTGGGCATGTAGTTCACTAGAGCTTCACAGGTTGCAACTGGAACCCTCTTCCACCCATTTATGACAGCATCACAGAGCTGGTGGATATTAAAGACCTTGCGCTCCTCCACCTTCTGTTTGAGGATGCCCCAAAGATGCTCAATAGGGTTTAGGTCTGGAGACATGCTTGGCCAGGCCATAACCTTTACCCTCACCTTTTTTAGCAAGCCACTGGTCGTCTTGGAGGTGTGTTTGGGGTCGTTATCATGTTGCAATACCACCCTGCGGCCCAGTTTACGAAGGTTGAGTGCACGTGGTCAGCGTCGTACACAGAAGTTGGCTTTGGAAAATAGACGTATGAGTGCTGCCAGCATTGCTGCAGGGCTTGAAGGGGTGGGGGGTCAACATGTCAGTGCTCAGACCATACGCCGCACTCTGCATCATACTGGTCTGCCTGGCTGTTGTCCCAGAAGGAAGCCTATTCTAAAGATGATGCACAAGAAACCCCACAAAAAGTTTGCTGAAGACAAACAGACTACGGACATGGATTACTGCAACCATGTCCTGTGGTCTGATGAGACCAAAATACATTTATTTGGGTCAGATGGTGTTAAGAGTGTGGAGCGGCAACCAGGTGAGGAGTACAAAGACAAGTGTGTCTTGCCTAGAGTCAAGCATGGTGGTTGGAGTGTCATGGTCTGGGGCTGCATGAGTGCTGCCAGCACTGGGGATCTACAGTTCATTGAATTCTAACATGTACTGTGACATACTGAAGCAGAGCATGATCCCCTCCCTTCATAAACTGGGCCGCAGGGCAGTACTGCAACATGATAACGACCCCAAACACACCTCCGAACGACCACTGGCTTGCTAAAGAAGCTGAGGGTAAAGGTTATGGACTGGCCAAGCATGTCTCCAGTCTTAAACCCTATTGAGCATCTTTGGGGCATCCTCAAACGGGAGATGGAGGAGCGCAAGGACTCTAATATCCACCAGCTCCTTGATGTCGTCATGAATGGGTAGAAGAGGGTTCCAGTTGCAACCTGTGAAGCTCTAGTGAACTACATGCCCAAGAGGGTTAAGGCAGTGATAGAAAATAATGATGGCAAAACAAAATATTGACACTTTGGGCCCAATTTGGAAATTTTTTCTTAGGGGTGTACTCACTTTTGTTGCCAACAGTTTAGACATTAATGGCTGTGTGTCGAGTTATTTTGAGGGGACAGTAAATTTACACTGTTATACAAGCTGTACACTGACTACTTTACATTGTATCAAAGTGTCATTTATTCAGTGTTGTCGCATGGAAAGATATAAAGAAAAATGTGAAGAAATGTGAGGGGTGTACTCACTTTTGTGAGATACTGTACATGCGCTGTCGGCATGAATTTGGACTCCGGTGTCGTAAAAACACAACCACTTTGTGCCAAAGGTTTCTTCGTAGCCACTTTAAATATTGTTTCTTTGTGAAAAGAAACATCATATCCCCCTGCTCTTCTGCAGGCACCAGGTGCCTCACTGCTGTCTCGTCCGGTGACCCCAACCACCATTATTAAACAAGCTTCCACAGTCCAGACCACTGTGACAGCCACCACCACACTGCAGAGGCCTCCTGTACTACAGGTAACTCTGGCTCACACCCCTATCCATTATTTGAATTCCTTGTACCGGGTTTAAAGCTTTAAAGTACCATTTACGTTTAAAGTTGTCAAGTCAATTGTTAGCTCACTTTGGAAACCTTGCTTGTTGTGTTCATACTGTGAGACTTGATTGTCCAGGTGAACATGGCATTCTTAATCCTTGGTTAATCCATTCAGTTTTACGAGACCTTATTCAAAGATTTTTTATTTTCATGTTTTCTATTGTAATTTAGGGGGCAAATAGGTTATTTTGTATGCATAGTATACATATCAATGAGCTATGAGTGCCTTGTGAAAGTAAACATCCAGCAACAAGTTTGGGGGTACATTTTTTTTATTATTTCCCAGTACATTTAAATGTACTGGGCCCTGGGACCAGACATGTCAAAACTGTAATTCTGACCTTTTCATTTTCCTGAGCCTCCTCTCATGAGTACATATTTCCTGGCTTATATAGAACACCATCATGCTGGGTGGAACTGCCACCACCCGAGGACAGGCGCTAGGAACGGCCACCACAGTGCAGCCTGGATCTGCAGCCGCAGCAGTTCCTCAGAGGGTCGGGCCCCTTGGGGCCACTGGCACCCCTGTGACTCCAACAGCTATCACAGCTGTAAGAGAGAAGTACTAACATTGAAAACTTTCTTTCCTTTTGTAATCGTTCAAAGATGACTGTAGAAGCCAAATGTCATGTAAATATGTTGTTTGTTATGCACTGTGTGGCCATTAGGTGGCAGTCTAATCTTGCCTGTTGGACAGGTATAAAAGCATGGCAGAAACTGTGGTTTGGCAGGTGTTTGACCCGGAAAGGCAAACGGTTTTTGGCGGCTGTTATTGTGCATCACTGTGACGCTGAAGTATGTCTGTTAATATTGCAAGGTGGAAATAAACTTATTGTATGCTACACAAGAAGACACTCAGACGAGATTATTTACAACACAAGAAAGCAATCAGTGAAGTGAAAGCAAGCGTGTCAGCCAGGTGACTCTGGGTCCAACCATCTCAGTAGCTTAAAGCCTCGGCTTAGCTGCTTTAATAATAACTTTACACATAGTTTTTCATTTCGTGCTCAGTTAGTGCTCTGCTTCACATGTGTGTGCCTGTTTGTAAGTCTGATGTGTATATTTAAGAAAAGATGCCATTGTATATGTATGTGCTTGCAGGAGACGCTGGAGAACGTGAAGAAGTGTAGAAACTTTTTGTCCACATTGATCAAGCTGGCATCCAGCGGAAAACAGTCCTCTGAAACTACTGCCAACGTCAAGGAGCTGGTTAAGAACCTACTGGTAAAAATGGAAAATCTCTCTCCACCATCAGTTTTACAACTGTATCCCTCTGTCTTTATCATTAAATTGTTATTCACATTCCTTTAGTCTTGTGTTTTCTAATGTATTGTTCTGATAAATATTTGTGTTTTATGTCCATCAGGAAGCTAAGATGGAGCCGGAAGATTTCACCAGTAGGTTGTACCGGGAGCTCAACTCCTCCCCACAGCCGTATCTTGTGCCTTTCCTTAAGGTGAGATCAGTGATTCCTCAGTTGCCTGTTTCTTGATTTTGCAGTGGGAAATGCTGTTAAATAGTCAGCATTACAAATAGCCTTCATGAACATCTTTTTGTTTCCTGTTCAGTATATGATAAAAATCGCTGTCCCTATAAGTGCTACTTTTACTTAAAGGTGGAGTCAGTAAATGCTTGTTGTCAAAATCACCCTTTGTCCAAAACAGAGAATAACCCCTCATGATCTGCTACCTGTCTGTACTGTGTGCCTTGACACCATAGATTCACCATGCTCCGTTTACAGAGCTTAGGCTGTGTGTTAAAACTGGTTTTATTTCCACGCACACTCACAGTATGTACAGGTAGCATAACGGGAAGAGTTATTCACTGATTTTGACAAAAAGCCTCCACCTTTTCATAATCAAATCTAACCTGTGTTGAAAAGAGTCAGGGATTTGATCAAACTGAACATACTGTATTGTCACTCTCTTTCCTCTTGTCTCCCTGCAGAGAAGTCTCCCTGCACTGCGTCAGATGACCCCAGACTCTGAGGCCTTCATCCAGCTGAGCCTGCTGCCTCAGCCCAGCTCTGCTGCAGCAGCGTCCACAGCCCTCACCGCCGTGGTGCTGCGACCTCCTCTCTCCAACGCCACCGCCATCACAAGCACCGCCGTGTCCAAAACCACTGTTATCAGCCTCCCTCAGGCACCTCACAGTAAACCTGCACTGGTAATTTTGCTGCTAGTTGGAAAATTGTTATCTGAATTCAGTCATTGGCACCGCACGTAGAAGTGGGAAAACCTTGCATCTATGAGTTTATACGTCTACACTTGTACGTGCTTTTCATGCCATGTTTCTTATTTGTCTGTGAATGTTTTGCAGATAGTGCCCCAGCGACAGGGGGCGATGGTGAGGCCACAGGTGACGCTGGCTCAGTCTCCCATGGTTACCATCAGAGGACAATCTCATAGCTGCATCATTGTGGGCCAGCCGCAGGTGGTCAAACATCTCCAGACAGGTGTGTGTTCAAGAGCCACTTACACTTCTGTTATATCTTCCATATGGGGAACAGAATATGCAGTGAATTGCTCTGAATGTTGTTCTTTGTTATTGTCTTTATTTGGTACCAGTGATGTCGGTCGGACCTATTTTTTCAGTAACGAGTAATCTAACGCGTTACTATCTCCAAACCAGTAATCGGATTAAAGTTACTCATCAAAGTCACTGTGCGTCATTTTCCTTAGTGAAACATTTTACCTAACTGCACAAATGACTGCGATTGCGATTTAATGTAAATAAATGTGCATGCATGTGTCTCTAAACGCTCCAACTGCTCCAACCACTCCTCTTGTCTTTTTTGTAGCGCCCCTCGTCTCTGACATTCTGTTTGTGTGTGTGTGTGTGTGTGTGTGTGTGTGTGTGTGTGTGTGTGTGTGTGTGCGCAGTAGCATTATGGCCGAGTCTAAGCTGAACTGTGGCGCAAAACAAACGTTTCCCCCCCCCATGAAATATAGCGTCTGCTATGGGGATATTTAGGATTCGGGTACAGTGACGTTGAAGAGATAGAAGTGTTTAATATTTGGAAACTTATAGTCACGTGGCGACCGGTGGCCGCACACACCCAGTCTATCAACACATGAGACATCGCAGAGAAAAGTCAAATTAATGCATGAGAGTGAAGGGCCAAGCACGTTAAGTTTAAAGACACTGCTACTGTCTTTGCACTTTGGAGGAATGCATGTTCATGGGGGGAAAAACGTTTTTTTTTTATTACATTTTTTAAACCATAATTTTTATTATTTTGAAAACAATATGCCTATAGGCTACTAGCCTAGAAGCTTTATTTTATATATGTTCAATGATTCTTAATATGTGCATGTTTTAAATTGAGATATATGGGTTTCAAAACCTGTAAAGTACCGTTTAAAGTAACTTGTAATCTAACTTAGTTACTTTTAACATCAAGTAATCAGTAAAGTAACTAAGTTACTATTTTAAGGAGTAACTAGTAATCAGTAATTGAATTACTTTTTCGAAGTAACTGTGGCAACACTGTTTGGTACATCATATAGCGTCTAATGGGAATTTGTGGACAGACTCAGATGCTTTCTCACACCCATTAACTTTGTAGGTATGGAAGGGCTGCCACCTTGTGGGTACCGCCTATGACATAAAGTTTCATAAAATGTAGACAAAATTGATTAAAAAAAAAGAAAAAAAAAAAAAAAAAAAAAGGAAATTAGACTCATATCTTAGTGAATGTTTTAGACTGTGTACATGGACTCTTTTAAATGTATAATTTGCTTCTGTCTCTTATTGGTTCCAGCAGTGAAGCAGACGTTAGCTCCAGTGGCCAAAGGAGTACCAATAGTCAGTCAGTCCTCTCTCACTGCTGCTCAGAGGAACAAGCTGAAGGAGGCCGGAGGGGGAACCTTCAGGTCTGTGACACATTCAAATAAATATCATCAAAATACGCTGCATTGTCCTGCTTAGGGCATGTGGTTCATATGTCACCCAGAGTGTAGACTTTGTTCTCCTTTTTATAGTTTTGGCAGAAAAAAGGCGTGATTGAATCTAGGAACAGGCTTTGTCGCTGTTGTCTAAGGAGCCAGAACCACAGACAAATGTTCTCTCCAGTGCTGGGCCAATGTGGCCATTTGTTAAAATCATTGGTTCTCTAGTGCAGTGCTTCTCAAATGGTTGGGCGCGCCCCAGTTGTCAGGGGGGGGGGGGCTGCCTTGATTTGCAACTAACCAAAAAAATGCTAGCAAGCATGATGTGTATGGTCATATCCGCGCGAAAGGCTGCGATTTGCAGTAAATACATGTCCACATGTGTCTCCAAGTGTCTCTTGAGACAGAGTAGGCTATTTAAAAAGAAATCAAGCAAGTAGACTAATAATAACATTAATGAATCATTGGTTATCGCATCACAGAAGGCAGTGTTTCCCCTACCATTATACAGGCCAACGGGACCCCCCGCCAGGCCAACAGCAGCCTGACTTAAAAAAAAATATATATATATATATATATTTATTTTATTTTATTTATTTATTTTTACATTGATTCCGTAATAATCATTTGCGAGCGTCTGCACGGCACTGTCAGTCTACCCCTCGTGTGCGCCTGTCCTTACAACCTCTCGTTTGATCATCCCATCAGCTGATCTGTGTGTCTGCGTGTGTATGTGTTCTGTGCGTGGCACAATGGGCGTGTGCATTCGGTGCGCACTTGTTAGACACGGAAGCCAATGAGCAGGAGCATGACTAGTAAGCAAACGTTGAACTAGTTGCGAAAATAAAACCAGCGCCTGCTCTATGGAGATATTAAGAACTCAGTAACAGGGACGTTGAACAGGAAAAAGTGCTGAGCAAAACTTTGAAAGTTAAAATCGCTACATCACCGTGGCAAAACAACCAATCTGTATCAACAGTAGAGATAGCGCTGAAAAAAACGGCATGCACTCGTTTCAGTAAGTTTACAGAAGTGCCTCACTGCTACTGCCTTTGGCATATAAACAGATTTCGCCTCTCAAAGTGCACCAGATTGATGTATTTAACTTTAAAAGGATAAGGTTTTCTTCTGCTGGGGCATGCCCCCAGACCCCCCTATAAGGTCCATTCTCACCCAGCAGGATCTAAAATCCTGTGAGAAACACCACATGTACAAACGTACTGAATGTGAAGTATAACCCTATGCCCTAATTTTTAACGGGCTGTCAAAAGAGGCTCATCCCAAATGAGGTTCGTTTTGGTCAATTTCTTACAGAAATTTGGTACGCACGTGGCGCGCATACTCTTTATCAGCTCTTACCACCGGGCCTAAAAAAAAATTCTAGGGGAAACACTGGAAGGCCTATTGGCCTATAATAATAAAAAAACACCACCTTAACTATGTTTACAGTTTAAAAATGTTTTGAATGTATTGCAAACCTCAGTGAATCATTTGCTCTTGTTTCTCTGTCCTGAGATTCACACAGACTGAGCAGTCTTGTTTAAATGTTACAAATTGAGCTTATAAACTGAACTTTGAATTTTTTTGCTGCAGAAGTTATCTCAGCTAATTTTTGTTATCTAATTTGATAATAAGGTGATTGTATGCAGAATGCTCTTGCCAGAAACTCATACAGTGGTTTTGTACAGATAAATAAATAAATATTAGCAGGTTCTCAATAGTATTTCAATTTAGGGGGGGCGCGAAAAAAATTCTGTCCCCTAGGGGGGGCATGACAAAATAATTGAGAACCACTGCTGTGACGTCACAGAAAGAGAAATGTAGGGTTAGACAGTGAGACCATAAAACACTCTTTCTGCCTTTTCTCAGGCTAGGATGATCCGATTTCATTTTTTTTTTGCACATTTATACTTCATAGGATCTCCGAGTTCAACATACCTTCATATTCCAACCGGTGAAGTAGGCCTTTAAGTAATTGGTGCTGACATGGATTTTAATGTTGGTAAAACTAGTGGTGGTGTGTGCGTGCCTGGGTTCCCTGTTTCTCCCAATGTGAAGTCAGCAACCTCCGATTAGGCTCCATTTTGGAAGCTCTTGCCCTGGGTAATAGATAAACGTTGGATTACGATGCTAGTCTAAAATTGCAGGAAATGGATTCCCTTATTGCTAGAGAAGACTTAGAAAAGAGAAACAGGATGAGGGAGATGGAGCTAACAGCAACTATTGAACTAACGGAAATGATGATTGGGGTCATGGGGGACGTCAACCTTGTGTTTTATGATAAATTGAACACGGACACATTTGCTAATGAATGCATCAATGATCTTTATTAATGGCCTCATAAGCATAACTGGGGGTTAGGGGTAATATATCATGGTAGTTACACCTTTTCTGACACGGTTTCGAATGAAAATTCTGCATTTACAAAGAGAGTAACACTTTAATGTCATCTAGGGGCAATTTGGCCCACAGACAGCAATAGACGGGATTTATTACAGGGCTATTGTATCTGATTTCATTAGACTGCATGAGTGAAACTTGTGGACTGGTTTATGCTGTGAAACTAATTTATGTGCACAATATAGCGATTTGATTGAGGAGGCAATGCATTTCTGCTTTCATCACATTCATCAATGTCCCTGGATAAGATCATTGAAGGGAGGGGAAGGATCAGTGTATTTTTGTCTGCAACTATGGGCCACCAAAGACGGGTATATTTAAAATGCTATATATTTCAGCCTTTAAGTGCTATTGGGCAGATATTGTCAGACTCTAACTAGGGTGCATGATGAATTATTTCAAATTGTTTCTAGCTGTAGAGAGAGACTTCTGCAGCTACATCTCAACGATTGAGATCATTTTGAAAAAAAATGTTTTACTCACCAAAAGGTGTGTGGCTGCTTACGTCTGTGTGGTCACGTTTTCCTTCAATTCAGGGATGATGACGATATCAATGACGTGGCCTCCATGGGAGGAGTCAACCTGTCAGAGGAGAGCGCCCGTATCTTAGTAACCAACTCTGTTGGCACGGTGACTCGATCCTGCAAGGATGAGGCCTTCCTCTCCACCTCTCTGCTCACCCGCAGAGCTCTGGAGATTGGTGAGGAACCCACACTCACACAAGAGGAAAAAACCTGCAGCGTGTTCTTTGGTCTCAATGGCCGACACATTCTCACTCTGTCTAAATCTTTCTCCACGCTGCTGTGACAGGTAAGAAGTTCGGCATCTGCGAGCTGGGCACTGATGTTATCAACTACATTTCCCACGCTACACAGCAGCGGCTGCAAAACCTGCTGGAACGGGTATCGCAAGTGGCACAGCACAAGAATGTAACCTTCAAGGTGATTATTAATTAAAGTAACTTCAGAACAGGTCTGACCCCATTACCATTTACTCTGTTTTAATTCCCCTGTTGTACCCTTTTGTCCTTCCTTCTGACATCTTCCTTGCTCCATCCCTCAGGAGGATGAGCGGCATGCGCAGGTCAGCGATGTGCGAGCCCAGCTCCGATTCTTTGAGCAGCTGGATCACATGGAGAAGCAAAGGAAAGAAGAGCAGGAGAGAGAGATTCTCTTGAAGGCTGTAAAGGTAAAACTATATACAATATAAACAAGGACACATTGTATCATTTGGAACCAAGAAATGTTACACACTATTATAATTACATTATTATAATTGCATTAAGAGGTGAGCAAGTGGTCCAGGGTCGATGTCATTAATATACAGCACATTTCCTCTACTACTAACTGTCACTAGAGAGCCAATCTGCTAACTGAGTGAGTGAATGAATAAAAGAACCGACTGAATAAATTGAACAAACCCCCTTTTGAAAAAAGTAAATGTCTTCTACTTCACTGCAGTCTCGGTCACGTCAAGAGGACCCCGAGCAGCTCCTACTTAAACAGAAAGCCAAAGAGGTAAGAAGATGCTGTGATAAGTGACTATATGATTACTTCATTTGTGAGTCTAAATGATGATGAGTCTTGTCTGAGGAGACTTAGGCTGTCTGCTAAATGCTTGTATTCCAGATGCAGCAGCAGGAGCTGGCTCAGATCAGACAGAGAGAAGCCAACTTAACGGCGCTGGCAGCCATCGGGCCGAGGAAAAAACGGAAAATGGACTCTCCGGTTAGGGGGGCCAGTGCAGAGGTAAAGGAATATGTAACCTTTTGCCATAGAGGGGGGGAGGGTTTTGCATATTTTGAATGATTTCCAGTTCTTGTCTTATGTGTGCTGTTGTTTCCACTCTAGGGCTCGGGGTCAGGCCCCTCCCAGCCAGGAGGCTCCAGTGCATCAGGCTCCAGACAGTTTACGCGACAGCGCATTACCAGAGTCAACCTCAGGGACCTGCTCTTCTGTCTGGAGAACGAGAGAGAGACCAACGGCTCACAGCTGCTCTACAAAGGCTTCCTCAAATAGCACTACCATTGCATTACCATGACTTTGTTTGCATGGCACTAAGGAGGCACAGATGAACGTCGGCCCAGATTATTTCTGTCGGTGCATTTTCTTTGATCACCCACTGCTGAATGATGAGACATCTATCTCTGCCAAAAGCATCATCTGGAACACTGATGAAACCGTTTAAAAGCCTCTTCAAGCACAGGCCTGTTTGTAGATGTTGGTGCAGTGGTGGCGCAAGTTAAGAGAGAAGTTACACCCAGCCAAACTTCACTCGTGCACTGCCTCATGCTGCACACAAGAAAAAAAAAACGTCTTGAACTGAACTGAGAATTTCATTTGTGAAAACCTTGCTGGGGTCATTCCACTGGCATCTGTGTTGTAGCAGCAAATCTCTGTGAAGTGTTTCCATGTTGGATTAACGTGTAACATTCAGGTGCAACAGTCTGATTTTACAAAACTGCAGTATTGACCATGTGAACCATTAACACCCTGTTTGAGCTCTTAACGGAGGGTTTAATTTATCAAGCATTTTTTTACTATATTCCAGCAGAGTTTCGATGCCTGTGGATTGTTTTACAGACACTAATCTTGTCTCGTCATCTGCCGAGTTGCCTTCTTACCAAATCAAGCCATATGGATTAGAATCTGTCGATTAGCTTCAGTTACTTTATCTTTGCCAACAGTTATATGAAGATTTGCAGGACGTGTGCTTTGTTTTGTTGTGTTTTTTTTGTGTCTTTCAAAAATGATTATTTCTATCTCATGAAGTAATCAAAGGTGAGAAGGTTTGGGGCGGCAGTGGCGAAGTGGGTAGGGTGTTCGCCTCTGGTGTGCAGGGTCGGAGGTTCGATCCCCCGTCTCCCCGCCACATGTCGAAGTGTCCCTGGGCAAGACACTGAACCCCGAATTGCTCCCGATAGTTAGCTTAGTTAGCTTAGCACCCTAGTGCTAAGCCTACCCTGCGTAGTAGCTGCTGCTATCGGTGTATGAATGTGTGTGTGACTGGGTGAATGTGTACAAAAACAATGTAAAGCGCTTTGGGTCTGTGATAAACGGAGATATAGCGCTATACAAGTCCATTTACCATTACCATTAGGTGTCAATATTTGAACGCTTGCCATTATAGTGTTTTTACTCTGAGTTCCTGCCACAGTGGTTAAAACTGAAATTCCAATTTTATTTCATATTCTAGCACATTTACTACAAAAACTACACAGACTGAACTTTCTATCACAGTGAACATTCTTTCCAAAGTAATTGTTGTTCCAGTGGTTTAAAGGTAATGGTAGGAATAAACATTTGCATTATGAAATTAATAATGTGAAAGAGCTACAGACTTTTCAAAAAAAGAGAGCAACAGTATTATATCTCTGGGCAGGGTGGTTACAGTGATGGATTTGCCTCTCAATTTAACAACAAAAAAAGATAAAAAAAAATAATGGACATGGGAGGCTACCTGAGGTTACATTAAAAATAACTTGTTTGGTACGAATTGGAAACAACGTGGTTAATAATGTAAAGTATCCATGGCATCCCAATTATGTGCTATAATGTGAGTTTGGAGAAATGGATTCCAATTATGTTTTTGATTTCATTCCAAAAAATGAATAAGTTATGTCCACGTTTTAGTATGTATGAATGATGGATGTAATGTTTGAACATGGGCGTGAAATGCAGAGCGAGGACGGCACATTAACACATCAGTTTTCTCAAACTAGCCAATCAGATGAACATACCAAGCTTTATAACTTTTTTTATTTATTTTTAGAGCACATACTAATTTTGATCTTTATACCTTTTTGTCATTTTATGAAAGAATGTGTATAAGCCAATTTTAATTACTGTACATACCGGTACCTAGGTTTGCTTTTTGTAGATTTAGCGGTTGACAATATTTGAATAGGTAAGTTTGGCATATTTTTAATAGAAATATATGAGAAATAAGACAAACATATGATGTATACTTGCCAATGTCTTGTACATTTTGCGAAGCCACTTGTTTATATGTAAATATCTGAATTTAAAAAAAAAAGTTTTTAATTAATATTTTACAATGGACTGAAAGAAAACTATATTAAAACAAAAGACAACCTTCTTGCTTATTGTGTGTGGTCTGGTCTATCACGGGTTTCTCCCTCTTCCCTTTTTTTATTATTATATTCAAATTTTCTGTACTTGAAGGCTGCTGTTCCTTATCACTGCATGGAGGGACAATGATTAGGACAATTACTCAAAATCAAATATTTAGGATCCCATTACTGCTGGATAAGACAGTAAGCTCAGCTCTGAATATATTTTGTTATAGCTGTGTGTGTGTGTGTGTGTGTTGGAGAGCAAACATAGACAAAAATTTCATTGTACAGTGCAACTGCTTGTTAACTTATGTTAACATATCTGCATATGACAATAAATATCTTGGAATTTTGTATCTCCACTACCTCTTCACATGACAAGTATGGAGCAGGATGGTAAAGGCAATCCTTGTATTATTATCATTTTGGAAAAAGGAGTTGTTAAATCAATATAATTGAATCGGAGTTTAGTGGTTTATCAAGATGTCATTGCAAACCACTTTGCTCTTTAATCCCAGTAAACAGTAAGAGCTAGAGTGTATTGATTAAAGGATGGAACACTAAGGAGGTGAGTGTTGTACAAGCTGTGAGGTGTAAAGCGGGGGAGTGATGTTATGGCGTGCAAACTCGAAGGTGATTCAACACAAACTGTATTTCTATTATATTTTTTAATTATTATTTATATGTGTTATGTACGTATTGTGAGGCTGGCAGGTGGATTGCATTTTACACCATCATTTCAAAGAGCAAAGAGGCATCTACACTGGCTTAAATCTTTCCCTCTTTGTGTGTGTGTGTGTGTGTGTGTCAAACAACTTAAATATTGATCAAATGTGATCTGATGTTCGGCATGTCAAATGAATGATAAACTTATTTTTATATAAGAAACCATACTTTGTCTGCCAATTATGTTGTGATTAATATATGAAATGATTTTCTTTTGTGGACGTCATATGTAGCCACATGTATTGGCACTTCCAACAGCAAAACTTGTATTTCTACTCTAATGGGGTCTTTACTTAACATCTAAATATAGCCTTTAGTCATTAATGGAATACCATTATATTCTACAGTATGAGCCAAAAACGACTCACCATCCCCCTGTAAAAGCACTTTCATCACTATAAATTCATTCTATGCCTCTTGACTTTATACCTCGATGACAAATACGGGCCTAAATCATTGAGTCCTTTGTGTTATGTTCACAAAAATGGCTTAGCCTTCCCGAGGCAGTAAAAAATTATATTTATGTGCTCTTGGATTGAGTGGATAAAGCTGTGCATGGTGCAATAGTCAAAAACTCCCATTGTCATTATTCTCTCACTGGTGTGTCATTTTATGGATATGGGATATTTTAAAGTGATCTACAGCAGACACAGTTTGAAGGCTTTCTCCCCTGCAAAAAAGTGTTACATTGGTGTGTTGATACATAACAGCATTCAATGGCTCACAATCAAGTTCCTTTTAAAACTCCTTAGCCGTCCATGTAGTTTTTGTTAGTAGCCATTCAAGCAGATGTCAAAATGGCATTGTGTTGTGACAGTTCATCCTCTAAAATAACTTCCGTGATTCATCATTACAGGAAGGATACGCTTGGCAATGTCTATTCAGTGGAGAAAGCTGATGAGATAGTCATTCCCTGCGTTCCAATACCCGTTCAACATGCCCTCGTTCACTTGCCCTAGGCACTTGCCCTCGGGGGAATCCCCGCCGCCATCTTAAGTGTCTTTCCAATTGTCTGGAAACTGAAGTGAACTTCGTGATATAGACCCTCGGAGGGCTGAGTGATCAAGTGAACATCCATGGTCACTCCGAGGTGGATATCACCCACAGTGCATTGCAGTTCGTCTTCTTCTTCTTCTCCTTTTATTTTCCGGTAGACTGTATGCTTTTAGGGACATCGCGGCCACCCGCAGGACAAATATATATATATATAAATATATTCCAAAACGCCTCAATTATTTCCTATTTCCATACGAACAATCCAGTGAATGTATTGCAGTTTACACATTGCTGCTATAACACAGATGGCTGCCAATTAGAGGACTATTTAAAACAAATGTTTTTGGTTGAAACTAACATAAATAAGAAAATATGTCAGAGCAAACAATTTACATGTGTAAGTAACAATATCTTGTTAATCTGAGTTACTGTGTCGAAATTCAATGTTTGTTATGCTATGGAAATGGCTTTCTGCAACATAGCAGAATGTTATAATTCTGTATTATTTGCATTCAGAACTACCTATGTAACTGACGGCCCATTGCGACTACAAGGGCAAGTGGGTCCATTTAAATCCCCCGCTCCTCCCCCGCCCAGTCTCCCTCCGCGCTCCAAGTTCCCTCCGTGCAACGTATGCTGTTACGTCATACCAAGGGCTGAGGGTAAATGAACGAGGGGAAGTGCAACTACTATTGGAATGCAGCTAGTGTGTTGTACCTGTGGTGCAAAGCAGAGTGCTACCACAGGAGGGCACTGTTGCACCACCTTTGAACCTAGCATTCAGGTCTCAAATTGCAGGGCAACCTGAAAGAAAAGGGTTCATCTGTCATAGCTTGTATTGTATTACATTCATATATTTTATTTTTACTGAAGTGCACATTAATATCTTACTTTTGTTTCTACGGAGACCAACTGCAGCATGATTTTATACAAGAACTGACTTCTTTAAACTGCATAGAAGATCTGAGGATCATATATATATATATATATATATATATATATATATATATATATATATATATATATATATATATATATATATATATATACACACACGCACAGATGGATATCTCCGTTTAAGGATCACAGCAGAGCCCTTTCTCGTATTCCTTCAGATTTGGTGGATTTGAGGCTTGGAAAGTTGTGTTCTGTTCTCTCTGCAGACAAGGTATCTTGTGCCTTTAGTTGCTCCACTGTGTCTGCATTGCCGTTATATCCAGGTAGGTAGGTAGACTTCTAAGTCTCCTCCAATATGAGTTGTCAGGCTATATTTGCTTATGTTACTCTGGGACACCAAATTCAATTCCACTGTCTTGTTTGATTTTGCATAATGAGAGGCTGCTGCTGCTCACAGGATTTTAGTCTTTGATTGACAGCTATGAAGATGAATGAATACATTTCACACATTCTGATATATTCTTCCCTTTTAGAAACATGGTAAAAGAAACTCCACTGAGCCCAGATACCGCTGCATAGTCTTGCATGTGGTTTAAAAATAGAACAAACACATGCTGTAGACACCGGTCTCTGGTGATTATAAACTTTTGGGGAAGTGTGAACCTTGATACAACGATTATGGTTTGTGACCAGTAACAGTTAGAATGACCCTTCTGCTATGAAAATATTATGGGCCAATAAGATGAATAAGACGGTAATGTTCACTAATAGTTTAATACTAACGGACAAAAAATGAGTTTCAAAAAACATTTATTTAAGGACATACACAACTAAGTGTTGATGCAAAGTGCAGCACAGCTGAAAGGCATTGCTCATCATTTGGTTCATGAAACTTAAACTTGGTTTTAATAAATCTCAAAAAAATTATATATATTTGTAATAAAGATAGGAGAAGATAAACAGTCAAAATTCTAATTATATTGTCTTTTAACAGGCCTCATCAGGAATGCATGTGTGGTTTGATTAGACTAGATTGACAGTCAACATCCCACCTTTTATTATGACATTATGATTTGTATGTAGATGCACCTAACATAACTTCCCACCCAATTCCGTTCACTTCAAACCAGAAAAGTATCTAAAACACAAAAAGACTAACCCAGCGTTTCCAATACCCATTCTTCCATGATATTTAAGTCAAATGCAATATGCCAAAAATACCTGGATTCCCTACATCTGGTAGCATTTTTTAATGTGCAAACTAAAGTGAGCAAGCTTTTTGTTGGCTATATTCTTCTGACCAACAATGCTCTGCACAGTTGAAGTTACATCACATCGACCGAGCCACAGAGAGAGAGAACAAGCAATGCAATGGATAAATAAGGAGGAGGGCGTAGTGTCATGATGCAATAGTATGTTCCAATTGAATGTATACTGTCAGAATGAAGGGGCAAATGTCCCAAACACCCACAGTCCAGATTTAAAAAAAAAACACATGCTTACCTGTGTAGCAGAAACAGAACATGAGTTTAAATACATTCAGACCGAATGCCTGTGTTTGTTTTTGTATCTGACATTTCTCTTTGGGAGGATTTCCTGAAGCGTGCTAGAGGTTTTGGCCTTACAACTGTCAGGCCGTTCTGTATTTTGAACTGTGCTCCCATCACAGGGAAAGATGGTGCTGGTTGATTCTTGACACTTTGGAAGGTATGGATGGAGCTGCAACTATAATAAATTATTGTTTTTTATGGCCTGTAAATAAAACATTAAGGATAAAACAAAGGACAACCCCATTAATGTAATATAAATGAAACATGCTAAAATAAAACGGTTGACAGAGTGCTTTATTAGTCTTCCTAAGCTACATTACTGTTTTCTTTACAGCATCCCACTGTGCACATCTGGAAAGTGAGCACAGTGAGTTGGAGGTACTTTTAGAGAATTTCTAGCACAAGAGATGCTGTAACAAATTCAGCAAGTTTCAATTCAAAAGATTTACTTTGCATGAGAAGTGAAAGGAAATCCACTTCTCAAAATTGAAGGTAGATAAATACCATGTAAACAAATGAGTGTATTTTTTGTTGTTGATGAAATGCAATGATTTTAATTGCAAATATGGCCCATTTGTCCTCATTTTTATTAACATTTCCTGCTCTGTTTTTCATTTTTCTAGGGAGAAATAAGATTTATCTCACTCTCTCTCTAACACATTTATTTGAACTAATTGCAATCACATCATAAAACCTGCCATGCCATACTGAATAAATGCATCATTTCATGGACAAGATGTTCTCCCCATGCGCAGCAATACCAGCTTTTTTTTAAGGACAACAGTGAAATATTACTGCATGTCATGCATAGTAAAAATAATAGTTAAAATAGTTAAAAAAAAACTTCCTGACAGAAGTCTTATAATATCTAAAAGATTATTTGGACGTTGAAGTGTTGAAAAAATAAGTATGTTTTGACATGCCGTAGCTGCCAGATCTGAAAAGTTTTGGCTTAGGATTTTAATGAGATACATTCAAGCTTTTAAATCATTGCACACATTGCTACTTTTCACCCAGCATGTGTGTGTATGTGTGTGTTTGTGTGTGCTTGTGTGTGTGTATATGTGTGTGTGTGTGTGTGTGTGTGTGTGTGTGTGTGTGTGTGTGATTGTGTGTGTGTGTGTGTGCGTGCGTGCGTGTGTGTGTGTGTGTGTGTTTGTGTGTGTGTGCGTGTGTGTGTGTTTGTTTATGTTTCTCTGCAATCTTAAAGTGGGAAATCTTGGAAAACAGAGAGGAAGGCAAAAAGGTGAAAAGAACAACCACAATAATTAGCTGTAATAATTAGCAACAAATCATTGTTCACTGACTATATTAATACAGTACTACTATAATAACAGGAAAACAGTGGTTAAATGTGTTTTTGACATTGGTCATGCGCCTCAGGTAAGAAACAACTGGTTATTTCCACAGATGATTGACTGGTTGGTGTGGATTTAATGGCTTTTAAATGCCGGACTGACACTTGCACAGTGACTTGGCAGCCATGGAGGGGGCAGGTACCAAAATCAAATTTTTCTCTAAAAGGTCAAGGTAAGCCCATGCTGTAGAGGAAACTTCATGGCAATAAATCAATCCAAGGCTAGACAACTTCTCATCGCAAACAATAACAATGGTGATTGATCACTATCGTCCCATAATGCATTTCTCTTGCGTATTGGATGGCATTACTCCACTCAGCCAGGCAGGCAGTCATGGTTATAGCAGTGGTTTCTTGAACATGTCAGTGTCAGTGGACATAGGGTGCTGCTTTCTCACAGGCCTGGTCACAGCGACATCTCTAACCCGTTGTGTCATAAAAGACAAAGAATCCAACAATTACTCAAAATGAGCATGCTGGCAGTGATTCGCATTGACTTTGTCCTCTGTGAAAAGACTCAAGAAATCTATCATCACAGAGCCAAATAATCCTGTTAGTCTTTTCTGTATATTCACCATGCTTTATATGTCGGATATGGATTTTCAGTAGTCAGCTCATTTTGGAAGCGAAGGGACAGGAGAGACGGGGTCCCTCGAGGCCGAGGAACAACCTCCGCCTGCATCCTCTGCGCACGATTGAACAAATTAGCTATGAACAGCTGTTACCTGTTAAAACGACCCGCTTTCATTTTATCGCCATGGACAAGAGGTCTGATAGCATCTGCATGCCACAGCTGTCAGCTATTCTGATTACTTTGCCGATTCCTGCTTTCAGTATATCATGACAAACATAATTACCTCAACATCTCTTTTTATGGATTCTACATTTCGCCCAGGCTCACAGAGCATGCCAAGTGTCCATCAATTACTGCTGCGGTCTGCTGGTTGTCGACTAGGCTGCTTGGCGTTAGTCAGGCCACTTTCCTTTAAGGGAAAGCAGGTCTTTAATGTTACTGTAAGTGAGAGCCTAATGCAGTTTCACCTTTTAGAATTAAGATTATAGAGTGTGATAGTTGTACAAGTACATGAGCGTCATGGCCCTGCCCTCAAAGCATCTCTGCTAGACCTCTACAATGGTTCAACTTCCTCCAACCCCCAGTGATAAAGAAGAGAGAGAGCACTAGGAAAACTGTCTTTTTTTCCACTCAATCAGAGTGAGTGAAGAACCAAGACTTTGGTAATAATGGCCGTTTATAACATTTTTGCATTCACACGGTTGGAATTAAGTGGCTGTAAAATAATAGTTTGAATCAGAAGGGAACAGGTTGATTGCCTTAAAGTGGCTTTATAGAACCAACCTTTTCGAGAGAGTTTAAACCATTTGCACCATTATCCAAAGGAACAAGACAAAAGGAAAAAAAAGGATGAAAAAGAAAAAGATAAAGAAAGACATTTTAAGGCTCCCTTGCGGCGGCCCTTGTACTACTGAAGTTTTGTCAAATAATGAGTTGCTTTTAAAAGCATTTTGTAAAATGTGTTAACGATGCATCAAATGATTATGTGTACTATGAAAGGGATTGCTATTCGACATGAACCAACAGAGACAAACTCACTCCTCTTCCCATCTGGTCCATACTACCTATAGACAGGTTTGTTATGGATTTACACCCCACAACCTTTCTGGTTTGGTTGACTCTCGTGTCTCTCCTTAGCTTAATTTCCAACCACAGCATGCATCTTTTATCATAATAGACCAACTGAATGCTAGCTGCTAAGCACAGAAAAACATATTTTTCTCACAAAAAATGTAGAGCTAAAAGTAGTGGGAATATTGCTCACACATTTACCAGGTGGCCAGATATGCAGATGTTGCTTCTTGTCTGCTTGATGTGAAACAAACAACTGTTTGCTAATCACATTGTGAAAAATGCAGACAATATGTCAACTTTGTGTTTAGAGTTTGTTCCCAAGATGCAAAAATAAAATGTTATTTATTATTAAATCAAGTGCATAACTCATCATCAGCCATCTATCCTGCAGAATTTTGAACATTTTTAATAGATTATTAATGGAGATCATTTCTGTTGGGATTTTTGACCACAGTGCTTGCCCTTCATCCATCTATCAATCCATTCATTCATCCATGCGCCCACCCACCCACACAAAAGCACACACGACAGCTACCAGGTGATAAAATACATTTTCACATCTTGAAAGGATTATGCTAGAAGAAGATTTTTTTTAAATAGCAGGTATAATTTGTTTCCACTGGAGGATATCTCTCTGTGATGTTTATTCCTCTGCTGACATTCTGAATGCTGCAGAAATGTCCATCATCCATCTATTCTGCTTTAAATCTGTTCATTGCTGTAACTTCCATTGTTGTTCACAAATTGCTAGAAGAAGCTGAAGCCAAATTCCTACGCTAAGCTCAAACCTTTACCGGCTATAGTAACTTTACATGGTTGTAATGAGATTAGTTTTTTAAAGTGAACTTTCTAATCAGTATTTATTGAGTAAGGTAACAAAAAGGCATTTATTGATTTGTGCATACAAAGCTGCATTTGTATCTTTTTTTTTGGTTTATCAATTAAAAGATTGCTTGTATCATTGCTGTTTTCTCTGAGCTGTAGACATTTTAAGATAAACAAGGATATGAAAGAACCTTTTTATGAAAAATGCACAGCAGCTAGCTTCACCCCATGACATATTGCAGGCTATTCTGTGAGCCGAATGATGTCTCATCGTAGAGGCATCTCAAATCATTCCTCCTCCTTGATTATGTGGTCACACAGAGCAACAATAAACAGCTGACCTTTTACTGCAGGAACAGTCATAAACATTGCCAGTGTTTGGGGGGGTTGATCTGTAAACATCTTCACCTGTCAGTGATAAAGGAGTGGAGCGGAGGATGGTGGATCTACATATTGTCTCATTTGTGCCATTTAGAGATTTTGGAACAGATATATTTCGTATAGAAACACTGTTAAATCTCCAAACTTGGAAACTTTCAGGCTGCTGTGATTACACAGACCATCATGAAATCTAGTTAACAGAGCGCGGTAGTAACATAAAACAAGCCAGAGGAAGATTGAGACTCATTTAGTTAAGTCCCTCATCAGGGAGACTGTAAACTCTCGAGGCCCTATCTTTTGTGCAAATGAAGGAAATGGAAGGTTTTCAACAGAGCAAGAGAGTACAAAGGGGATTTGAATGCAAGATATCTCACACCCATCGATACAATGACAATATTATTGTTCTGCAATAATACTGTATTTTCAGATTAATATTTTAGATATTGTTTAGTCATGAAAGCGAAGCGTTTATTGTCGCACTAAGACCTCCTAAATCAAACATGTCAGCCCATTTTTCAAGGCGAGCTTTTAATGAGGAATAAATTGGGACGATCTGGAGATTTCATCAGATGATGCAAAAACCGCTGCTGTTCATGCTTGTTGTTAATAGCGTCAAATGTGAAAATGTGAGTTCTGTGTGTGCAAGCTTTCTGAACCACATGCATGCACAAAGGCATGAGGAGACGTCAAAGCCAACAGCTAACACAACAACAGCTCCATCACGCGCCGTATCTTGAAGCTCTCTGCAGGTAAGTACTGACAGATGGTGGGATCATGTTGACAGTGTGTGTGCATGTGAGTGATAGAAAGCCACTCTGTGAATTGCTCTGGAGCATAATATGATTTGGAAGTAAGAATGGAATCTTAATCTGATTCCAGACAGTACTATGGGCCCAGAGCTTCACTCCTTTATCTCGGTCCCTAGCCGGCCATAATGTGGTTAGCTGCATCTGTTCTCTCTGAGGTGTGGCCTCACTGACCAAGCGTGGAAACATCATCACTTCCACTCTCAGCTTTTAGACCCTCTATGCCTCTTTGAACCGGTTTCCATCGTATCATAACACCCGTCCCACCAGCCCACTGCCATCCATTCTTTAGAAAGCTCTGTATGAATCATATGTCTTTTGTTGGTGCGGCGATCGGGAGGGGGGAAGGTCAGTGTAAAGTTTCAGGATTGTTTCCCTGCGTGGATTTCTTGTGGTTCTCTTGACTGTTTGAACCCTCTCTCTCTCATTTCTCCTGAGAGCCCACTCCTCCCCTGCAGTGCATTTGCTATCTGAAAGGATTAGATGAGGAGTTCACAGCGGGGGCATCAGGCAATCTGCATACAATAGCCCACCATGGCTGTGAATAAATCAACATTGATGTAAGACAATAAAGGCAATGCGGTATGGGTATTTGTTTATTCTTTTTAACCAGAGCGCACTTTGGATCATTCGGAGTAAACGCATTACTTGGAGAGGACTCACCCACCACTGCCTCTGCCATCTCTATTTCAATGTGTGTGTGTGTGTGTGTGTGTGTGTGTGTGTGTGTGTGTGTGTGTGTGTGTGTGTGTGTGTGTGTGTGTGTGTGTGTGTGTGTGTGTGCTATGTTTGGGTCCAGAGGCGGTCCGGCAGTCCACTAAAGTGGCCACTAGATATATATACAATCAGACTTGGGCCATTCCCTTCTTCTCGCACCCTCTTCTGTGCCTCTCATCCTCCGGCCATCATAGAGGAAATGAAAGTCACTGATGAAGAATATGAGGACATAGTATGGATAGATGGATGACTGGTCAGACTGCATCTACAAAACCCCCCTTAGGGAAGGTACTGTATATACATACCTGGTTATATCAGGAAAAAAGGACACACCGCTGATACTTTTGACAGTGTATTCACATCTGACACAGCTGCTATGTGGTTTTAAATTGAAGATACATTTTTTTTAATTAGTTATCCAAGCAAATGGGAAACATTTGGAACATCAATATGATGTCTATTGTTGGCTGTAATGTTTATGCATTACACCATCATGCATCAACAATAATAATAATCCAATAGCACAAACAGTTTTATGTGCTTTTTTCGCCGCAACATAATAAGACCTTTTACTCTCATTTTCTGTTCTTAAGGTATATTTAGCCTCTTAACTTGTTCTTCAGTAACATTTTGAACGCAGGACTTGTAATCGAGTATAGGCCTATGTGTTTTGGTATTGTTTCTGCCACTCAACGCATCTTAAGACTTCTTCCGCCACTGCAGATATCATCACAACACAGTTTTCCCAATAAAAAGGTTTATTAGATTTCAGAGCATCCTGATGTATAAATGTGTGTCCTCTGCGATAAGGAAAAAATAATATTTTCCAGGAACCTTGAGATCTTGTTGACAGTTTTGACAGGAGATCATTTTGAAGGGTTGCGAGATGATTTATTGGCTAGAGAAAAAAACCCACCTCCAAACATTCTGATTAGCTCCAGCTAGACATCATCATTAAATTGAATTCACCACATAGCTGTCACAAAGTTCACTCGTAGGTATCGTTTGGTCACATGTGGATGAGGTTCGGAGCCAATACTTTAGATATATGAAGTTCATATAAGTAGCACCCATATGTATAAGGAGGATAAGTATGTTGTCAGGTAGATTAAGGCCTTAATTAGCTTGGTTAATGATGTCGTTAGCATCACTTGTTGTGCTTAATATATCATTGTGATTATGTTGGGACAATGCATAGCTCAAACTCGACTTATTACTTTACATTTCAGGTTGATTCATGTGTGCGGAGTTCAGAACAATTTCAAATGAGAGTTAAAAGGGTCGTCCACAGGCACAAGGGCACTATGTCTGCATATATAATAAGAAAAGTGAAAACCAGGTAAAGCCATTTGGTAAATATAGATGAATCAGAGCAGTTTAAAGGGATGTTTTTTTATATAGCAGAATACATGGTCTCTTGATACATCAGTGCAAATTGGGTAGCATTTATCAAGTCAAAAACATTTCAAAGTAATACACCATTATTTCTCAGAAGTGAAATTGTTTTTCCAATATTTGTTGGGCCCATTTGTAAGACAAGGACACATGAATGAGTTCAGATTACTGTCAGCTACATAATTAAGAGAAAAAAAAGTGAAAGCAGCCTTTTTACTCAAATAGAAATATTAATTGGTGCTTTCGTGGAGTCTACCGTTTGGTTAATGTTGACCCCTTCATTGAGCAGCTTTTAAAAACTGCAGTTACCGGTGATGTCAGCGGATGCTCTGGTCAAGTGCACAAGGGGAGAAAAATACAGCACTTCCCCCCCACACACACACACACTCACACTATTGATATTACCTCTCCTGGAAACAGTCATGGCACCATTTGTTAGTCTGTTTATGTGCATGATTTGTTTTGTTTTGTTTTCTAACCCCTTGAGGGCTGTAGCCAAAATAAAATTCAGCCAGATGGCGATTTCATTTTGCAATGATACTTTGTGTATATATAGGCTTATGTGTGGCATCACATAAAGTGCAAGTAAATGTCATATCAATTGTAGTTTTTTGTCACTTAAAGGAATAGTTTCACATTTTAGGAAATATGCTTATTTGCTTTAGTGCCACAAGTTAGATGATTGAAAATTGATACCACTCTGAAATTGCTTGGTTAAACATGAAGCTCAATAACTAAGACATTATACAACCGTTTCTTGTTTTCAGTCTGTACGAGAATTGTATGAACTGTACAAATCAAATCAGTAGGCTACCTACAGTCAGCTGATTAAGTTAGCTTATCATAACGCAACTGTAACGGGGAAACAGAACAAGTTGTTTTTACGCTTCAATTTTTGTATGGATTGAACAAATGAGCAATGTGTCAAACAGTGAGCTTCAGATGTTTCAATATTGTGTTATTATGAGAGGGTTAGAACTAAAATGAGAAAGTTTGGTCCTGCAAAAACTTAGTAAAGGTGGTAACATGTATTGCAGCACGGATTGATCAGTTGTAAATCATCCACGTGTACAAATCCAAATAGGGTCAGGCATGGGGCAATTCTGATAATCATGTGACCGTAACCGGAATTAATCCATCTTGACTTATCCTGTCAACCCTGGAGTCTGGCTGGTGGGAGGGCCTCTCTTCACCCCCAGTTTTTCTTTCATTTTGAGGAGAGAGATGTGTGTGTGTGCACTTGTGTGTGAGCAGCATGTAACAGACAGCGGGGTTTATTCTGTGTGCGTGTGCATTGACGTGCTCTGACAGGTCAATCGATGAGGAGGAGATGCGGTCTGCTGGTGCATCATTGACCTGATGTGCTAAAAGAGAACAAGTAAGGGTCACCTCACTCTGTTCCTCACGCTGCCTTCGCTGCTTGCGCCGATTGCTAACTGATTCCCTTTTCGACCTCCAGGTTTCCTCTGTGTCTATGTTGGCTGAATGAAGATTTAAGACGGAGCTGAAATGTCAATACAAAAGTTTTCCCTTTGACAAGGATTGTGAGATAATTCCCTACAAGGTGCAGTGCAGCCAAAATGTTGTTGAAGGGCCATGCTGGTGCTGTTAAGCCCATAAACAACAAATCATGTATTGTCACAGTTTGTTCGCTTTAAGTTTATTTTATATTGTTGGCAATGCTACGCAATCGTCACCTGGCAGGGATTGTTTTGAAAACTCCATTTTGGTGCAGTTCAGGATGACAATTGAGATTTGTGCTAGAGTTGGGTATACCCCTACACCATGAAATTCGGATTGTTAAATAGAATTTTAATGATTCAACAATTCAACAAAAAGTAAATTCCATATGAATTATTTGAATACTTTCTTATTGTGTTTAGTATGTGTGCCTACTTCACAGTTTTAGACATACACTTTCTAAATGTGCCCTAATATGAAAACATTAGCCTACTTTTACTTGACCATGACGTATTTTTTTCTTTTGAACCAATAAACAAGGGGCGCCCTTAGCTCAGTTGGTAGGGCGTCCTCCCCATGGGCCTCGGCCAGCAGTGGAGGAGGGTACGATTCCAGCCCGCGGTCGTTCTCTGCATGTCACTCCCCTCTCTGCCCCATTTCACCTCTGTCTCTACACTATCAATAAAGCATAAAAATGCCAAAACTATCTTTAACCAATAAACAAGGTTAAAGTTAACAGAACAATAAATATACGAAACAAATTAAGAAAATTAATTATAGAGATGTGTATGGTTCCATACACCTGCATAGCTTATTTAAAAACAACATCAGTTTTAGATTTCCATGGTGACAACAGTTTGAGCTAAAGAGTAATACAATAATGATGGGAAAAAAAACAAATGTTTTTCTGCAACTGAATTTCATCTGCTTCAGCTGGGAAAAACTGAATTATTCCACCTTGGAAGACGGCCCCGTCGGGCACAGTTGAAAAATGACTAACCTTAATTGTGTTGATCATTTTGGCTTATGTTTCTACATGGCTGCCACTGAAATGAATTTGTAATAAGAAACTCAATCATCCATATATTAAACCAGTGCAAATAGAAGCCCATTTTTCAGATACTTTTTATTCTAACATTGTGGAAACGTTTCCTGGAAATCATTATGACATTATGGTGACTTTTTATGCAGAACTGTTAAAAAACAGAAAGATGACATTGTGTTCAATTGCATTCTATGAAAATTCATGTGTTTTATTGTCTTCCTCCTGACTTCTTACAGTATAACCCAATTAACATGCAGTTCATATGTTCAGTTTATGAAGGTATGTCTGGCTCTATATAGCTACCACAGGACTCCGTGCCTCCCATCAAATTATATTCTACAAACTCTAGGGTTAAAGTGAGATTTATATTTAGTCCTTGTTATAATGGATTCGAAAATTGTTTATAGCCGATGCATCGATAAGAGAAACTATATACATGTGCTAACTGAGTAAATAGAAATTAGTGCAAAGTTTTCTGACTGACAGAGAAACTTTTCCAGTTTATTAAAAAACAATTATCGTCAAACCACATTAGCACTTTAAAGACAACAAGATAGTGAAGAATTGCATCGCTTGCAGGAATCGGTGAGTGACAAAGAAAAAAGACAGGAGGCAGTGTTCTTATAAGGAGGGGGACATTTTTATTTATAACACATGGTGCTGACAGGGAGTCTCCGGCTCAGCGACTATATTACAAGGTTGATCTGCAAGGCTGCGCAATGACTGTACGGTATTTGGAAAACCAAGGTTGCAGTGGCACTACAAACACACGCTTGAAACAACAGATTCTTTTCCTTTCTTTTTTTTCTTTTTTTTTCCTCATTTTCTTACAAAATGGTACAAACAACAATACAAAATAGTTGTGCTGTTGACAATTTACAAAAAAAAGTATTTTGACTCGGTAACTGTGCAATTATTTTTTTTCAGCTTTTTTTTTTCTCTCCTCCATTTGAAACTATGTGAGTATGGTACACCCGAATCCTCTCTGGACTACAACCTCGGTCATGCGGGCTGCAACACGTTTTAAAATATTGTATGGTTACTGTAATAGCACTCATCTGTCCATTATAAAAAAAGTTACATGCAAAAAGCTCCAATTGTACAGATACAGCTTGCCTAACTTGGTCTGTTTAGCTTCAAGCAATTACTACATTATGTACACTTGGACTTGAGCAGTGTTTTGGAGAACTGGTATGAAACACTGCGGCCTGTCGTCGTAGTTCACGTGATAGCAGAGCGAACACTTCTGCTGGAGCCTTCTGTCAGGTGTGTGTCCATGGTCAGGCAGTGTCCCGGGTGAGGCCAAGTGTCCTTTAACTTTACACCAGTCAGAGGCAGAGGTTGTTGGCACAGCCAGAAGACAGGGGGCGGCCTACAGCAGTGCAATAGTTAGTAAATAGTTCCTTCATTTCTATCATTTGCTAATTCGCCCCTCACTTTAGCGAGGGAAGTGTGACCGACTCCACTGATGATTTGCTGTTACCTATCGAGGCGAGTCATTGATAACATTCAGTATCATAATGGCATTGTGTCATGTCTGTATGTATGACACATTTACAAAGGTCAGTTACCTTTTGTAGAGTGTGTGTGTGTGTGTGTGTGTGTGTGTGTGTGTGTGTGTGTGTGTGTGTGTGTGTGTGTGTGTGTGTGTGTGTGTGTGTGTGTGTGTGTGTGTGTGTGTGTGTGTTTGTGTGTGGGCCTCCTGCTTTGCTTGGCCCTGAATCCGTCTGAACATCTGATAAGAGAGCTTGAGCATATAATGAAGTGTGTATTTTTTCTGTTCATGGTGGATGGCCTTCAGTAATGATGGAGCCACGCAGCTGAATTAGAACTATGCTGCAAGGGCTCATATATTATACAACACTCGCATATATACAGTAAGGCCTAGAAGAGTGAGTGTGTGCCAGTATAGACTGTACAAGTTGGGTTGAGGTGGTGCCTTTTTCACCATGATGAAGCTTAAACTTGGAACAGCGAAGAGAGTATGGCTGTAAGCTCATATAGAATCATACAGATTCTCTTCAAATGCACATGGCTTTTTTCGTGGTGAAATATACATTGCCAAGGATTCATCTCGAATCAAAAATCGGTGTGAAAGAAAAATGCAAAGACTAGACAGAAAAAGATAAATCATGTTACCAAAATGTATAAAAATGTTCTCTATATACAACATTAAAAGGTAAAAAAAAAAAATCACAAATAGCAGAAAGAAACAGCTGTGTTTCGTTTGTGAAGATACTCTGAAGGCTGAGTAGCGATCGGATAGAAAAGAGCTCACCCAGCAGCATCTACACCTGTTCTCATGTCCACTCTGTCACACTGTTATTTAAGATAATGTCTATCCTGAATTTTTTGATTTGATTTGATTCAATTTATTTCAGACATATCAACATACAAAACAAATGAAAAGCATGGAAATACAATAAACAAAAATTATGTTTTCACAAAAAAAAAAAAAAAATAGAAGAAAACAAATCATCTGCATTGCTGAGATATGCCTGAAAAGGAGCAGGAAGAAGTATACACTTATTCAATCCTACCCCTTTTCCTGAAGATGTTAGTTTGTACACCAATGATCTATTATTGTAAATGTAGAGATTTCTACCCTGTTAAACCTTATGGATTGCACCATGACCTTCCTTGTTCGTAGTCAATTCAGACCCTCGTCCTTATTTCCTTGTCGTGGCAGGGTGAATACTTGCACTTACATGCAATATTTTTCCATGTTGTCCATACCTTGTCACAATTGAATTCCATTTCGACCACTTTGCAAGCATAGTTGCCATTTAGAGGAGAAAGCGGCGACAGAAAAAAGGAGCAGTGCGCAGTTTCTTCGAGCCACATCATCTGAAGAACAGAGATGTTTTTGTTCAAGCATTCATCGTATTCATAATTAATAGAACATCTTGTCGTTCCACACCAAGTTGAAACCGGCTACAGCGGAGGAGTGTTTCAATGGGCACTCAGAAGATAAGGATGATTAAACCTTTCTCTATCAATCACCAACATCTCCCCGGTCTCTCTCTCTCTCTCTCTCTCTCTGTGAAATGTTTTGCATATTTAAATAATTTAATACAAAGACTAAAGCTCCCTTTTTTCCCTAGTTCTCGTTCTACATTTCAGTTCTGGGGGTCTGAAATATGATTACAAAAGCCCATGGGGTACTGCTGCTTTTTCATTAACACACAGCAGAACATGTCTTTCAGTGGTGTCTGTCTTTAAAAGTGCCATTACTGAAGCTTTAGTTTTTTTTGCAAGTCTGCCTTGATGAAGGGCAGAACTTCATAAACTGACTTACCCCTTCCTCTAACAACTTTTTCAAAACCTCTTGAACTCGCAGCCAAACATTTCGGGAGACAAATTTCAGATGAATAAGACGCTGCCTGAAGAGAGACAGATTGTGAAGGCGCTAAATCCCCTGGCTGAGGCTCAATTTCCCCAGTTCCTGTGACAGGGACCAGCAGCAAAGTCTGTACGTTCAAGGTTTGCAGAGAAACAACAGTGCAACAAAAGGGAGAAAAAAATTAAAAGAGGGACTCGTACTAGGTCACTCTTTATATGGGACGCTATAGGAGCTATTTGAAGTAACCCTGTGTTCTCCTTTCTCCGTATGTTTGTACAGTTTATATAGTTTTTTTCTTTGACACATTTACCACATAATAGCTGGTGCCATGTTAAATACCTTTGGGTGAAGGGATACACATGCAACACCTTACATGATCTTAAAGGCAAAGTCCCCTCACATGTACTTCATATACAGTAACATTATAGAGGCCACACACGACTTGTCAATCGTCAAAAATGTAGTATCAAGCCTCGTTAAGTTTTAGGTGCAAATACTGAGCGCACAAAACAAACACAGCTGCTATTCAAGCCACGATAAACAAAGACACACCAATGCGTTTCTTCTCTAAGTCGGTTCCATTATGTATTTTTTTCCCGTAATTTCGGCAATCACATTCAAGTTGGCTTGGATCTAGGAACACAGATATTCCTGACTTGAAAAAGTTAATGATTTGTCCATAACTTACAGACACACTGTGGGCCTGTGCATCGAAAGTGCCCTTGTAAGCCAGTCAATGCTCCTCTGAAACAAGCACTGATATCTCCTGCTGCTACCACAGCCCTGCAAGACCATAGAAATGAGGGGGAGCAGGTCCAAGTTAAAGGGTCAGGGGTCGTATGGAGGCATGTGAGCCCGAGAAAATGGCAACCAATCCTGAGTTAGCGGGAGTCTGCTAAAATACGCACCACTGAAGGCACTTTTTTTTAAACAACAGTGCTTCTGTTCTAAGTAATTCAAGTTCAAGAAAGAATAAACCGGGGCACTCTGTGAAAGAAGGACTTTCATATCTGTGTTCTGTTTTTCTTCCTTTCTTTTTGTTTCCCTCAGACAAAGCAAGCAGCTCAACCTAAAGCTTCTGCGGAGAGAGGCAGGGCCGGGGCTCACGGCTATGGAACATGTGAAAACCCTCAGGAATAGGGAATGGCTCAAATCGAAGGAGAGTGGGGGACAAAAAAAAAAAAAAGCTAGAAAAAGTGAAAGGTAAACAAAACCTCACTACAGAAAAACTAAACCTACACAAAACCTTAAAAATAAAATAAAATGCAAAAACAACACAAGCACAAGAAGGGAGAAGCCTGCGATTCAGAGCTTTCCCCGTTTCCGTTGGACAGGCTTAGAGCAGGAGACGGTTGAGAGAAGAGCACCGCGGTCCTCTGTGGTGGTGGTGGGTCACTTGATTGATTGGTTGGGTTGGTCAGTCGAGTTGAGTTGAGTTGGTAAGTGTGAACATGCAATTGTCAACATGTGTTCATTAAGAGTGTATAACAACAGCCCCAGGGCAGGGCCAGGCCAGCTGACAGGAAGAGGGAGTGTGCATGTATGTGTGTGTGTGTGTGTGTGTGTGTGTGTGTGTGTGTAGGTGTTTGTTTTGTTTGTGTGGTTTTGCATGTGTGACTGGGCTTTATTTTAATCATCGTCGCCCCCTCCGTACATGTCGGCCAGCTTCTTGAAGCGCGGGCCCCAGTCATTGAGGTAGTCATAGTCCTGGTCCCCCGTGCTGGAGGAGTTGAGGGAGCTGACAGAGCCGGCGGTGGAGCCACTGCCCTCGTAGTCAAACACCAGCAGGGAGTCGTACGGAGGAGCCGTGGGGTCGTTGTCTGCCGCTCGTAGACCCTATAAAAAGACAAACAAATAAGAGGGGGTTCAAGACTCTCTGCTTAAACCTGGGGTATGTGATTTAAAATTTAACATGAGCTGTACACTTTGACCAATCAGAGCGAGGCTCCGATTCTCTGTTCTTATTGGCTGTTGGGACTGTCCATTCACTTTGGCACGACTTTGTTGGTGTAGAGCATGTCATGGAGGGACCATAGGGGAGGGAAGTGATTTAAAGAGATTTCTTTTGTTTTTTTTAATTTTTTAATTGTTTTTGTAATTTTTAGTTTTTTTAATCACTGTCTTTTGTTTTGATTTTCTTTGATAGTTCTGCATTGTTTACTTTGATTTTCTTTATTTATACATATTTTTTGTGTGTGTATGTGCTTGTATGTGTGTGTTTTGTTTTCTTATATGAAAATGTATTTTGGGTGTGGTTTCCATATAAGCCTGTACAGGTTTTTGCCGCACCCACACATGTACTTATACTGTATGTATGTTTTAGTACTACATGTTATCATATTGAAATAAACTAAACTAAATTAAAGACAGCTAGCATATACATTTTTATTATATTTTTTCTGCAGATAGTTAAGGTAAACTAATTTAACATTTCATAAGCTGACATTTTGTTAATGAAATCTCCCTCTGATAATTTAAATAGCTTAAACTAAATGTATTGATGTAAAAAGTTAAAAGATATACAAATATATTTAGTTAAATAAAGGATACATGGCACTATACATGATGGGATATTAGAAATACCCAATATCAAACGTTGTAATATATACTGAAACAAACAGCAAGATGTACTGGCCAGTTCTTCTTTCTTGATTTCTCAATGTGTGAACAAACTCTATTCATCAATATTTAGTTAGTTACTGTTACTGCCATGAATAAAATGTGAGTTGGTCTGTAGGTTTTTCTGCCGGCACTAAAACCTGCACTTGTTTCTTAGAATGACAAATGAAGGCCCACTGACAGTAAGGACTTCATCCACTTCACTGGAGAACACAAGAGAGATACTACGGCCAGAAACCTAAAAAGCCTCAACCCTCAGGGGTGCAGTGCGTGGCAGTAGCACCATGTGTTTGCTGCGTTTGTGTTTTACCAGACTGCTGGAGCGAGATCAGGTGAGTACATGTGTGAGTGGAGGGGGGAGGGAGAGAGAGAGAGAGAGAGAGAGAGAGAGAGAGAGAGAGAGAGAGAGAGAGAGAGAGAGAGAGAATGAGTCAAGGATGGATGGATGGATCAAAGCTGAACAGCTGCCAACACCTCTCGAGTGTGAACGTGTTGTCACGAGTCTGTCAATCAGCATTTTCTCGCATCGGTGTGCCAACTGGAGTGTGTTTGTGTGTGTGTGTGTGTGAAAAAAAGCTGGCACTGTGACAGCAGCAGTGAGGCAAAAGTACATTTCACGTTGTTTCCATCGCCATACTGGAGCATACATTATTGAACAGCATCCAGAAATGAGTAATCACATTACATGTCAGATCGATGGAAAGCGAAAGTGAGAGGCCAGCTCACTCTATGAAAGGCAATCTACTACTGGCTGAGTTGAGTGCTTGTGTGTGTGTGTGTGTGTGTGTGTGTGTGTGTGTGTGTGTGCGCGCGCGGTGGAACAACACGTGCGTCCCATTGTGTGATGTTAAATTCACCTCGTGAATAAAGTCCCCAATGTCTCCAGGGTGGGGCACGACAGGTCTGATTGGATACTGATTTTCGGGGATGATTGGCCGTTCGTCCACCCTGCGGACACCAGGCGGCTTGCTGATGATGTGTTCCAAGGAGTCGGGCTGCTGCAGCTGGCTCAGGTCATAGTCCTACACACAGGCACAATGGGGGAAGGAATACACATTGGAAATGGGCACGCCAACATAGAAAGCATGTGTGTGGGTTATAGGTGCGTGTCTCTCACCTGGTCCTCTTCTCCTCCTCCCTCCTCGTCGTATTTGAGGATGTTGTCTCTGACATCATCTTCGGGGTCAATGAGCAGCTGCTTGGTATGCCTCTCCTTCTCTCTGCGCTTCATCCACACCACAAACAGCAACACCATGCCTACACACGCGCACACACACACACACACACATGAGAAAAAAACTACATGTTAACATACCATGGAAGTCTTTAAAAGTGTTTGTACCTCTACCTAACAGATGTTGAGATTTTTTTTGCTGAATAGGAGGAACATTTTTAACCTGTTGTTGAGGATCGCCTCTAGAGGCCATGGATGTTTGGAAGAAAAACAAAATCAACAGCAACCTAGCCTGAAAGTTGTTACTGTAATGATTTCTCCTGTATGTCCACTCTTTTTGGCATTGTTTCACTTTTTTAAGCATTATTAAGTTTCATTTTAGCTATGCTGTCTTCAATGCATCTTCCCTGCATGCTCTTCCTTGAGAGAGACATCGTAATACTTGATAGGCTCTACTTTGTCAAATCAGCATAAAAATAAGTTCAGGGATGTTTGTGGGTCACTTTCAAAACTTGTATTGGTGGTAGTAGTAATAATGCAATTAATTATACTTAATAACACACTATTCAACACTTTAAAATATGTTGGAAAAATCATACAGCTGTAGGAGTTATCTGTCAGTAGGACTTGTCTTTATGTATGAACTGCACAACTCACAGCAATAAAGTAAGCCAGTGGCATGACTCACTGACAAGCATCCGATATATTTAGCCTAACAGGAAAAGAAGACAAGAAACTCCCTGTCAACAGATGCTGGAGAAGATTCTAGCAGTGGAGGCATTAATCCATTATAAAATTACAGCGAGGTAAATGTTTCATGACTGCCCTCTGGAACACACTATGTTTTTAAACAGCAAGAAGGCCGATCGAAGCCAATCACAGGCAGCTTCAGAGCCTTTTGCGAACTGTATGAAACATGCGTGTGGCTGCGCGACGTGTCTGAGAGTAGTGGAGTGTCAGTGGGTGTATATTGTGATATAATAATAATAGTAATAATACTATTTTTCTTTATATAGCGCCTTTCAAGAAACCCAAGGACTCTTTACAAAAGTACAGGAGGATGAAAAGAAAATAGTCAAAATAAATACACACACAAAAAAAAAACACAATCTCCCACTCACTGAGCAGTATGATGATGCAGATGAGGATGGAGATGATGGCTCCGGTCCCCAGGCCAGCAGCGGCCACGGCCCCCAGCGTGGTGCAGTCCCCGTTCTGGTCGCAGGGACACACCTTCACTTTGATGACCGACTTGTTTGAGAGAGGAGGGTTCCCAGAGTCCTGCACTATTATAGGGACCTCGTACACCCCGGGCTCTAAATAGATCTGGTACCGCAGCCCCAGGCGAGCGTAGTCACCTGCGTGGAGTGACGAGAGAGAGAGAGAGAGAGAGAGAGAGAGAGAGAGAGAGAGAGAGAGAGAGAAAAGTTGCTACATGTGTAAGTAGTCATCTTATGCCTTAATATAAAATGGAATGATTTTCTACCACACGCCAAAATGATAATCAGTTTTCAGTAGAAGTTACTTCTGAGCAAAAACTTTAAAACCTTGCTGCAAGAAAGTTCTAGGCAATATGATTGAATTCAATATGCTGGTATTAATTAGACCATAAAATGTTTTCATCATCAATATTATTACCATATGGCAAATGCACAGTATATAAACTCACATGAAAAATAGTAAAATAGCTGTTTCATATAGTGAAATGCTACTACTAGAACTATGAATGACTTCCTTCTAAATCATGTATTTGCTTGAAATCCTCAATTTGTACGAGAAATATGTAAGGAGCTTTATGATAAGGCCTCTAATGAGATCTTAGACAGTCAGAACCTAAAATAATGGATTAAGTGGCACTCTAAAATCCAAACCATTCCATTTTGTTTTCACACTGCCTCCTCACCACTGATGCGTGAAATGGTCCAGTTGCGTCGGATGGTGTGGGGTAGGCTGGGCAGCTCAAAGACAAAGGGTCCAGCGTTGGGGTCCGTGTCAGCGTCGGCGGCAGTGATGTTGACACCGTGGACGTTTTTGTTGATCCGCTCACAGATCTGGGACTCCTTGGGTATGAGGGCCGGGGGGTTGTCATTTATGTCTATCAGATAGATCTGCAGCGTGCCTGTGCCGCTGGCTGCAGGGGAGCCTGGGAGGAAAAAGAGAAAAACGCTATTGTGAATGACGGGAGGAAAAGATGACAAGAAAAATACATTAAAAATAAATAATATAGGTATTTTTTTCTTTTCTTCACAGTGCCGATGGTAAGAGGTAGGGGTGCTGGAGAGCTACGGGAGAACTTTCTTCCCCTGACAGAACTACTTCTGACAGTTATGCTTTCCAGCTCCCATTTTAGCCTTACAGCCAAATCCAAGCCATCAGAGTGGATCCTCATACAGGCCCAGATCATCCAGTCGCCTAGAGAGCCCTTTTGGTACGGTAACGATGACAGTAACACAATCAAACAAGTCCTTGTCCGTGTGTATTCACGCAATAATCGCAGATACCTCTATGTTCCTGTAGATAAAGGCACTCCTGCCTGCAATATTAACAATGTTTTTTCTGAGAGGTGAAAGGGGGCATTCTAATTGTGATGCACACACAATCCCCCGTTGGTACACACACACACACTCACATAAATAAATGTAAAAGCACATGGTGTATGCCTGTGTGCTTATTTGTATAACGTGTTACTCACTTTATTCCCTTAAAGAATCTGTTTAATGTAGATGTAGTGGATGTAGCACTGGATTGGCCTATCATATCACCCATATCATTTTAACAACAATCTTTTTATAAGATATGGATGTGCAGATGTGGCTAAGTGGGCAGCTTTTAAAGTTGTGATATTCTCTTGCATGAACGTGAATCCACGTGAATGTGTAGGTCTGTGGATGTTGTTTAAGACAATTGGAAAAACTTTGGTCTGATGCTCCTGTAGGTAGCCATAGCAGGTGCTTGTTCTCCACAATATTGTCAGCCCTGGACTGTAATAACATGCGCTGATGCACACACACACACCTCATCTGCAGACACAATCCTGGAGGCCTTTTGCATTGATTGAACAGAGCAACAGACCATCAGCAACACATTTATAGAAAATTGCAAGTAAAGAATAGACACTTTAAACAATCAGACAGCGAGACAACAGGGCAGGGAGAAGAATGTATGGCTGTGTATGTGTAGTATGAAAATGTGACACAGAGAAATCTAAAGAAGAAGGGCTCTTAGCTGCGTAAAGCTCAGGGCTGTTTATTGAGTGTGTGTCATGAGGTGACAACCCTTAGCTGCCTCCAATTACGAGTCATTTCCCAGCCATGCCCCACTGGCGCAGCCATGGGATGGAATCAAGCGACCCAAGGGCCCTCTCTTGGATGAGATAAGGGCGATGTAATTTAGAAAGATTTATGCAAAGCCGACAGATTTGCCAATTAAACACGTTAACGGAGCAAGACATTCGCCAGAAGAAGAGTGAGACACAGTGTAAGACAGTTTGAGCTCCGTCTGACTGGTAATATGTAGTGTACTGCCATATATATTGTAGATCACTCCATAAAGTTCAACTGATTGATAGAGACAAGTCATAAATGATGGATGACACACTGTCAGCTCGTAAAATACCTTTTTTTAACACTTTAAACAACTATAAATAATATTTGATTAAGTGATAGTTTAATTTGCCCAGAACTGGAATATTGCTATGGAAATAAAAGTGACTAATAGCTGCCAAATACCGTAAAGCAGTAGCCCTTAAAAGTGTTCAAACATTCTACGAAAAAGCTGCAACACCACTGCACATGTGATACAACACAATGTCAGTAGAGACCGCTGAGCTTAGCAACAGCTTTGCACACGTAAACCCACAACTGCACTGCCTTACTGTCTTCTCGTTCTAGTAATACTGAAACACATTACGTTATAGTTACATCATCAATTAAAAGAGACACCCTTTACGAAGCCATACCACGTGGATTACGGTATATTTTATGTGTTATGCAAATCATTTTACTTTTTAAAATCTTATCTAACAGCTTCTAAACGCTTGAAATACCTTTACAAGCTATATATAGGAACATTATATTCACTATTTTATCATAAGTGCTATCTTGCACACACATTGACATACATACAGTACATGCATATTTAACACATGTTAATACTGAAGCCTAAACACATAGGGTTCATAAATACACACAGGTTCAAAAACACACACACACACACACACACACACACACACACACACACACACACACACACACACACACACACACACACACACACACACACACACACACACACACACACACACACACACACACACTTGGCTTTCCCACTCTGCTGGTTTGTTAATCCCAGCTATGTATGGGGGACATGTTGAAGCAGCTTGCCACAGCTGATAGGAGAATTATGTGGATTTTAACCAGCTAAATAAATAATTATGTTTGTGTAAATTCCTCAAAAGGATTTGTATTAACTCCTTTTTTTTGATGGTGGCTTGGAAATGCGGGGCATGGTGAAAAGACGTGTACCAAGCCTACCATATGTTCTTTGAAAAGCACATAAACACATAAAACAATACCATAGGTGTTTGGAGAGGAAAGCTCTGTGTCACAAGGGTCTGAGGCAGTCAGATTGTGGAGGTGGCTAGGATGCATTGAAATATGGTCGCTGTACAAATGTATGTCTTACCATGGTGTCAACACCTCTCCATGTCGCATCCTACTATCCCTACTGTCTCATAGTACTTCTTACCATAATCCCTCGCACCTTACGATGGCTGGCACTCCAGCAATAACCAAACAGTCAGACTGATGTGTACACACACACACACACACACACACACACACACACACACACACACACACTAAACTGTTGCTGTGGACTTGCCACTGTTTCAATATCAGCCAAACATTGTAGTAACATGTCGGTCTAAACTGCATTTGACAGAGGCTTGTTGGAGAGTTTTGCCACATCTTAGATATATTTTTTTGTACCTTAACCTTGGATCATTGCCAACAATGATTAACATTCTCAACATCCATTCAACTCCAATGCCTTGCTCAAGGACACTGTGTTTTTTGTTCTTGTGGTTGTGTGCATGCATGATTAGCCATTTAACAGGTGGTTCTCCAATCATAAGCCCCTGCGTATAAAACACACACATCATACAGGTAAAATAAAATGGCTTTATGTTAATTGACAGGGAGCACATTCCAGAGTACGTTCTAGGATGTTCCTTACTCTGTGTAGGTGTCTATTCTAGTTTGGTATCTTACCAATGAGATTTATTGTAGAATTACTATGAAATTGACAGTCTAATTATCCAGTACCAAACCTTACTCAATTTTAAAACTAGTATTAATGTAGAGAAATCTACTAAATTACTGCTTTTAGCTTTTAATCTGCCAAGTGCTGGTATAAATGGATGGATACTGTCAATATCACTATGAACAACCAAGAGGAGTTGACCTACAGTACACCTGCGCATTTTAGACTAGACTTGTATTGTGTCCAGCCAAAGGCACACCTGTGTAAAAACAAAAGTGATGCCTTTATATTTTTGTTCCGTGTATGAAGAAGTAACATTGATCACTTTGATTTTAAATTGAAAACAATGCTCGCTGATAAAACGTGTGGCGTAAAAGGTGATGTTACCATTGTCTGTTGCCAGAAATGTGGCTTCATATACATTGTTTTTAATGTAGATGGACTCCCGGTCGAGCATTGCTGTGGTCACGATCTGACCATTGGTTCTGTTGATGGACAGCCAGTCTGCAGGGTCATTCAGCTTTGAATACCTAAAAACACACAAGGACAAATCGATTGGAGAAGTTAGAGCAAGCGTTTCCTTGTTTATACACTTTTCCAGCATCCGTGCTTACACAGATTGCCTGCGCGCACACACACACACACACACACACACACTCCCAGAATCACGACAGCCTGACCTTCACACAGTTTAATTCTTCATTGACTTCTCCTCCAGAGCCTGCAGCCTACAGTCAATTTCACCTCATTTTTCACTCCTGTGTACCAGGCATTGAAGTCAATTACCTTCGTAGTTAAGCAACTGCTGCAACCGCCTGCCTGTGTGTCGCATGCACATATTCTAGGAAGTGTTTGCTTAAACCTGGAGAAGGCTAACGGGTCATATACAAGCATGTGTTAGTGCCTTTGTATTTCCAAAAGGTCCTGTGTGTGTGTGTGTGTGTGTGTGTGTGTGTGTGTGTGTGTGTGTGTGTGTGTGTGTATGTGTATGGGGGAAGCTGTATACGTATAGGGGTTGGAGAAACGATGATAGGATCGTTGTACTGATCGTCAAACAGGGGAAAAGGGAAGTGGTAACAGGTGGCAACACTTCCCTGAGGATAAAAGGGGCAGGCAAGGAACAAGTGATCATCTCCAGGATTGAATCCCAATCTCACTCTGATCTAACTCTTCCTTGTTTCTCGGGCGTTTGCAGCTTTCGGGGGCTCGTTCCGAACTTTCAATTCTATCTGATCTCCCTCATCCCGCTGTGACTTTGTATTCATACACTTTCTTATCCCTGTCTGTATCTTCTCATCCTCGTCTCGTTCCCTCTGTGATGCAGAGTTCATCAGCTCGCCACCTCTCTCGGTTAGTAATCTCATTCTTTTTGTTGCGTTTGAAACACCGTCTGTGGACATGTGACACTGAGCTTACACAGCAAGAAAGGTCCCTACATCAATCCGATTTCATTTTCTATGGGCAATAAGGCCATGTTGTATATGTGACATACACCTCCAGCTGTTAAATCTATATCTACATTGAAATGGGTTTGATCTAGGGCTTTTGTATGTATTGAATTGTGGTCTGCTTTATTTTTTTGAATCAGCCCACGTGTTTGTTAAAGGTGAAGTAAGCGGTTTATTTATATTAATAGGGGAAGGTGGGGTGATTTGTGCATTTTGGAAGTTGCAAAACCCCTTGTTTCTAGAAAACCGTGGAAGAAATTGGAAATGTGACCACATATTTAAGAAGAGCCATCCATTTGACTCATCCTGTAAAGAAGGGAGACACAAGGAATAAGATATAAGCACATTTAAGCTCAAAAAACTGTGTTTTGCCTTTCAAAGTAAAATTTCCATGATCAAGGTTTTTTGATTATTGTGTCTGAACAATTATAGACACGTTTGAAAACATTTGACACATGTTTTAGTGCTTTGGTATGCTACACTTTGAGTCTATATAGTTAGCACAATGTCAACCCTAAATTGCTGCATCATGCCTATTATCCAAAATTCTGGGGATGGGGTGATTTGTGCGCAAGGGCCTGGGTGAGTTATAAGTAAGTAAGTAAGTAAAATGTATTTATAAAAGCACATTTATGACAGTTTGCACTGTCCAAAGTGCTGTACATAGTGCATTCAGTAGGTAAACAATGAAGGTAAAATAACAATAACCAAAATAAAAGACGTAAAGCCCATACATCCACATAAACACAGATAGTAGTGCAGAGGTAAGTAAGTAGTGCAGAGGTTAATGGGGAGGAAACACCAGGGTGTACATATGGGTTTTGAGCCTTGATTTAAAGGCAGAAATGTAGGGGGAATCACATTTGTCAGGTGGCAGTTGGTTCCACAAGCACGGAGCAACTAGTGCAAAGTACATTTCTGAGAGTTGTGCCAGTGGCATGGCTGTATACGCTGGTCACCAAAAGAAAGTGATAGTCTACAGTAGCTCAGGAGAGAGTGACATCTCAATTCCACTTAACGACACCACTGATGAGAGTTCAGATGGCCAGAAAGATGATGATGGGGTGATTTGTGCGACAAGACAACTTTTTTTCCGAAAGCTATATTTCTTAAACAGTTTATTCCAGATCCAAAGTTTTTATTGCCAGGGATGCACAACATCCTGAAATATATGTACATATTTGAGTTGGAGACATAACTGTCAAGGCCTCACTTTAAAATCACTTTGAGTAAAAAGTTGCACAAATCACCCCACCTTCCCCTATAAGTGTTAAATCGCTCTTTATAAATACAGTGATCACTTTCATAATGTGCGCGTTTCATAAAGCCGATTTCTCAGTCAGCTGCTCTGCATATAATCGGCTAATAAACTTTTCAGGGGATCCCGAAATTAATATTATAATTAATATCCAATCACAAGAGAGAACGTAACAAACCGACAACGTCTCACTCATGGTCTCACTACCGGTGCACGCTAGACGACAGATGGGTGAATGTTTACGCGCCTAGTCGCCTACAATGGCGGAGCAGGTAAAAATCGTTCCCAATGTCTGTTTTGATGGTTTTTATCATGTTTTTATCACACTTATGGATCTGAGATGATGCTAGATAACTCACTGCTTGAAGACCGCAGTGCATTAATGTGGTGAAGTAGGGACGAGCGAGGGGGCTGCTAACTGCAGTAACTGACAGCAAGTTAGCTAAAAGAACCATTCCGCTTACAGCACCTTTAAAATTAAATATGGCATAATTTTTCGTTTTTCATGGTGGTGGAATGAAGAGCCCGGAGGCGTGTTTGGCGGTGAAGGGGGGGGTAGGGGGGATGGACAGAGAGTATAATCTCTCTCTCCTGCAGTGAGGGAAGTGGGATTTTCCCAGCAGGCAGTGGGCCTGATCCCAGGCGTAGCGCAATGCGGGGAAGGGGATCACAGGGATGACATTCCCACACTCTAGGATTCACACATGCTAGTCAAGCCCAACAGCCACTAACTGGCCGACTGTGAAATCACCACCGGGGCTACAGTGAGTCCATCGCAGTAGGAGGGTGGTGGGATAAAAGAGCCAGGGAAACAATCGGGAAATGTGTGTGTGTGTGGGGGGGGGGGGGGAAGGGGGAAGAGGGACATTGAGAGGTGACATTCGGGAGTAGCAGCATGGCTATGTGATCTGCTTTTAATATCCTCATTAAGACTGACTTGATACCTACTGCTATTCTGTTTCATTTGCATCTCCATTGCCAACGGAGTCGCTTTCTTTTGTCTTTCTAGTGATGGGTAGACACACTGGTGCACATTTTACAGAGCAGAGGGAAATTAGAGGATCAGTTCAACTAAACACCTGACCAAAATACATGCTGTTGAATTTATTAAATGAATCATTAGTAAATATTTCCATTACTTTCTTGTCGACAGTAAAATTAAAGGATTAATGTCATTTGCAGAACATGTAGGCCAACTATGAAGCTAGGCGATTTAGCAGAATTAGCAGACGATAAGCTTAGTATAAAGACCAGAAGTAGGGGTCAACATCTAGCATAGCTCTAAAGAAATCTGTCTGCCAGCACCTCTAGAATTCACTAATTAACATTCCAATAACTTGTTCTTTAATCCATACACGAACTGGAGTCTGGAGTCTCCATCCTCATTTTCACTCCCACAGTTAGCTCAAATGGGTGTAGATAGAAACACCCTCAATCATCAGTTTGCATATCGACACCTGTGGCCACTTCACCACTCATTAGATCTGTCAGTAAGAAGAATGGCAAAGAAGAGAGAATGCATTTTAAATGTATGGGCAAGACTCTCCAGCTGAAAAACAACATCTGTCATCACACACAAACATTACGCGTGACTATTTGTAGCGGCCATACCACTAATTCATATACCTGTAAAACATAATTTCAGTAATATCTTTATCATTATGATTACGCATCTGGTGGACGATTAGATCAGACTTCAGAAGTAGCTTCGCAATCCAGGCTTAAATCAATAGCTGTACTTAAAATGTGTATTGAATGTAAATAAAAATGATTATATAATGCATCACTGATAAATAATTCAAAAAGCTGTGTAGATTGCGAAACACAGTCTGTGAATTGAAAAACAACCCTCAACAAACAATGTTGATAAGGTTATGTTTCTCATCGTATATTTCATGTCATACTTATTATTCCATCCACAGCTATCTCAGCTGTGTACGCCTGGTCAGAAGCGAGTATGAGCACACTCTTGTTTTATTAATAGCAGTTGATGAGTGGGAAAATGTGTGCACATGTTTGTTTTTTTGCACAGGCAAATTGTTTGCTGTCTCAAGCATATTGAGTGAATAGACAAGAAAGGGGTATATCAACCCTTTTCATCTAACTGTCAGCAAGAAAGTTCCCAAAATGCAATTCCTTTAAATACGAGCAGCACATAGTAAATTCAATTTACCTCCATCATGCTGTTTTGGAAGCAAATAACTATTTCATGAATATCTCAAATCCAAATAAAATATATCAACTAGACTTAAAAAAAAGAAAGTGCAAACCGATTGTATTTTTGTCATTTGGATTAATAGACCCTCGAAAGTCAGAACCAGAGAAAATGCAAAAGAAGGAGATGGGTAGGAAATGGAGTGTGAAACTGTAAACAAGAGAGCTTTCCACTCCACAATGGGCAATAAAATACCACTAGAATCTATTCAGGCCACACTGCATGATGGGAGACGCTGATGAGGAAAGCCACAACACCACGGTTTGTTCACAAAGCAGAGCGCTCTGTCCACCACCCAACTTTAATTGAGTCTCCGAACGAGTCCTCAGTGTAGACATAATAAACCTTATATGAAACAAATGAAGTCCAGAATTAACAGTTTTTGCAGCAAAGCTAATTCCAGCCATACTGAATGGACTATCGACTGGATTATTAGTTCCCCTCTAAAAAGAAAACCCCCAGATAAGGTAAGGGCAGAATGTGCTGGGCTAACTCCACTTTTTCAGTTAGTGGGCTGGGTAAATAATAGGGCTACTCTGGTCATTAGAATAATGATTGTGAAAGCGCCCAGTGTTTTTGTTTACAAGCCCCAACTGTCAACAACATTACTGTGGGCAATTGGCAGTCCCCATCGGCAACCTTTTAATGAAGCGCAGTGCCAATTCTTTTCCTTCTTGGAAAGGTAAACAGTCCTTTTTATATATATATATATATATTGGAGTGCTATTTTGGAATAAGAAATCTGTCTTTAAATGTTGTATTTTGTGTGAAAAGTTTGCCTTTGCCTGTGTCTTTATTTTCCACTGCCTCCCATCTACCTGAAAAGTTGATCTCATTTGGCAGTTGGTTGGTGTGTGTGTGTGTGTGTGTGTGTATGTGTGTGTGTGTGAGAATTGCTGGATTTATGATTAGACTTGGCAGGCTAGTGATCTAAGTGAGCATCGGGGAGAGAGGTATGACATTTATTCTTCAAAACCCTCGACCCTGAAAAGATGAAAAATGCATGTCTCAAGTTTAGCCAAAGCGCATTGGGTAATCAGTTCTGCCAGTGTCTCCAGTCTCCCCATGTCGCAACCTTACTGGGTCAGGTGTCTTGACAGGTGATGCATGGGGCCTCACTCTCTCCCTCCCTCCCCACCGCCCCTTTCTTCACCCCCAACAGGACACTGTCAGCAGCCTGTCCCTCCTTTGATAAGCACCTGTCAAGTTTAAACCTTGACCCAGCGTCAGTTCACCATTTCTCAGCTTTGTCCCCCCCCCACCACAGTCCCTTAGGTCTTTTTACCACCGGCTCCAATCCTAAATCTTCCTCTCATCTCTCTCTCTCTCTTCTCTTCATGTATCTCACCGCCATCCACTTAAGAAGACATACGGCTATTTGTCACATAAAGAGACATGCGCCATAAATTACATGTAACAAAAACTGTGGTGTCATATTTAAATGTCTCCCCCCATGCCAACAGACATGTCAGCGGACTGTTTGATTGATATAGGCTTTGGAGGTATTCACGCTGAGATGTGTTCTGTAGGATAAAAGGATAAAAGAAAAAAAAAGGATTTCTTAATAGGGAGATGCAAACAGGGGTTTAGCTGATTGCAGAGAATGTGCCTTTGATTATTTCTACAGACTAATGAGAATTCAAGAGATTCAGGGAACAGCTGTGATTAGTGTCCCTGCATAACAGACATACTATAGAAGATACCTTTGATGAAACTGGTGCAACGCGGGGGATTGATAAGTGATCCTGTCCAGATGGATCCAAACGAATGAGGTGCTGGAGTTGACTACAGTAATACCTACAGTCAGGCTTGTAAACGTGTGGTGAGAGGCAGAGGAAGGAGATTTGAGATTGTGTTAAGGAGACCGTGACAGACCGCGGCGTGCTTGTAAAAGGCTAACTTAATTCCCGAGATGTTGAGCACATGCAGCCTTGTACAGGTCATGGGTAAACAGTGAGGGAAACCAACAAGGTCAAAGTGAATTCAACAGGGAGAGAGGATAAGAGAGGCGGAGAGAGCGGTCCCAGAGAGAGAGAGTGTATGAGAGAGAGAGAGAGAGAGAGAGAGAGAGAGAGAGAGAGAGAGAAAAGCTGGGGACTTTGGTGTCTCTTTCTAAATTATAATGTACTCCCAATTTACTCTCATTTGCTGCGAAATTAGCTGGGAAATTTGTTTAGATCTTTTCCCCAGAGCAATTGGGAAGGAAGGGGCTGCTGGAGCGTCAGGGTTGGAAGAAGGTGGTATTAATGTCACAGCAAACAGCTGTGTAACACGCACGCTAGAAATGTCACCAATACACTCACCATATTCTAGAAGGACAACATGGGACCACAAGGGGAAATACATATGATCCTTTCTCTTTGCCATATCAATACACAGCTAAAGTCTACTTAATAGATTACCTCTAAATTTGAAAGAACATAATGCAGTCGCTGCTACTGTCAAGTTGACAGCAGGACTGAGAAAAAGCCTGCTGGTCATTTAAAGGTTAGTATACATTTAAAATCCAGAGAGGCTTAGCACAGAGACAGAACACTGCAGGTGGACATAATGCTGTGTCAGGTGTTTGGGCATGTGCCAGCTGTTCTCTTTTGTTCTCCCCCCTCCCTACACCTCTGCTGTTCTCTCTCTTTCTCTCTTGTTCTGTGTGTGTATATATGTGTGTGTGTGTGTGTGTGTGTGTGTGTCTTTGTACCTGCACGTATGTGCTAATGCAACTCGCAGAATGCACACACTTCTGATTACCCCAGAGGCTCTTGCTCCCTATTAACCTTACCGTCCTTACTCAGAGTTTTCCACCAGCTCATAAACTCCGCACAGTAAGACTTTGAGAGATGGGGAGATGCCAAAATATAGTACCCTTGTTGAACTTCGACTCCTAACTGCTGACATGGAACCTGTCCAAGAGGCTTTTTAGCCTGCTGTTAGTGCATATGGAGGGATTTCTGCCAAGCTTGTACTCACAATGCAGCTTGCCAGAATCATAATAATAACAGAATACTTCTCTTGGGTCTGTTCACAGACCACATGTAATTGAACTTCTAATTAGATCTAAAGGATTTTGCACCGGGAAGAAAAATGTAACGACAAAAGTTACAAGTAAAAAAGTTTTGTCTAAAAAGTTTCCCATTCTTTCGTTGTTATTCAGACGTCTATAGCCACATCCTCCATCCCAATTCTAGGCTGGTCAAGACAACTAGAGACTATTAGGTCATTGGAAAGCTCTGTCGATCCAGTATCGGATGCTGATCGCGTAAAAAAATATTCTTAAGGTTTGGAACAAAGAGATAGCCCCCTGTTTTGACATCTGGTTCATAGAGTTCTCCAGTGCTTTATTATGGAGAAAATACGATATTAGATTTCAGGGAAAGGCCAACATGGCAGCCTTTCCTTGACTACGTATATATCACAATACTGAAGGGAGCTACTTCACACCTCAACCACCTGTTATTTTCAGTTTGACATAGAAACCTGTATAGTAGAGTATGCCATGCTTGTTGTTTATTTTATTTTATTTTTTCAGTTTTTTATGTGTATATATGTTCATAGAAAAAAAAATCTCTAAAAAAAAAAAGAATAGAAAAAAAAAATTAAATTCCCATTCTGTAGTGTGATCTATTGCATTGACTCTATACCTGATTATCTGCTGCATCTGTAGTCGGTCGGGATCTGCGGCTGAGAAGGTGGTGAGGCTGGTGCCGGCGGGGACTCCCTCCTCAAAGCGGATGTGTTTGGGATTGGTGGGGAAGTAAGGGGGCTCGTTGACGTCCTGGACAGATATGGTGACCCCAGCTGTGGACTGCAGCGAGGACTGGATGCCACTGGCTAGGTGGGCCTGGTTGGACACCACCACCGTCAGCATGAAGGCACGGTTCATCTCAAAGTCCACTGGCTGGAGGAGGGGTGAAAGTTAATTACAGTGTGTGAGAAGACAAGACAAGGATAAACTGAATTGAATTAAGTTTAAAACATTCTTTGTAACATTCTTAGTCTTTCTATAGAAAAAATACAGAAGGGAGTAGGTAATATAATACAGCAATCAAGGGTCAAATAAGGAACCTTGCACATGCAATGTTGCAACAATATCTTTCATTGTCACATTTGCACACTTTAATATGTACGTTTTTGCTTTTTTGTAATTAAACTTGGTCAGTTTCACGTATTTTATTACACTATTGCAAAATGTGAAATGAATATATTTTTGATGCATTTTTTACTTTAAACTACAGTCTTCACTATTGATTGACAGGTAATGAAAATAGAAAATAAAGTGTCAGTGAGGAGTCAGTGGAGTCAGTGATTATTGCTACTATTAGTGCTATTATTATCGTCATTACTTTTTATGTGCAAACTGTGTCAAGTGGAGGCTGCACTATAAATATTATGCTGATTTTTATAGTGTTAAAACCCCTGTCAACATTTCTCTTTATTACGCCTCGGGATTATGTGTAGAACCTTGTTGATGATAAAGGACACGATAAATGAACAGATGCCGTGTCAAGTGGTCCCCTGATGAATTAGACCCATATTCTCTCCAAACATCTAACCAACACACACACGCACACACACACACACAAACATGCACCTCCTGAGAAGAGACAGCAGGGATTAGACTATTCATAGGGTATAGTGTCATGGCTCTGCCTTGTGAGTGTGTGTATTTGTGTGTGTGTGTGTGTGTGTGTGAATATTCTACAGGGGGTTTTGCTGGCTGAGCTTAAATCAGAGTGGCAGTTTTGTGCTTCCCTAATGAAGACTTCACGATCAGGTTCAAATGACAAACATCAACAAGCAGGGGAATAAAACAGATAACAAACGGGGCTTGTAGGTACTGCTAGCACATTTCTAAAAAGGCGGATGATGATTACCACCACCAACACAAGGCATGGTGTCTGTGGTGTTTGATGGTGATGCTATTGATTGTGAGCACATCTGTATGTTGCAAATGCCAGTGTTGCGTTTGACAGTGTGGCAGCATAGCCCTGATATAAAAAAGCATTCCTAATCAGGCAGCTTGGCTGACAGGGGTGTCAATGTGTTTGCGTGTGTGTGTGTGTGTGTGTGTGTGTTAGTTGGTGTTGCAGTTTTCCTGTGTATGTGCATGTGTGTACACCGATATGAGTAAACGCAACCTCATGGGTGTTTTTTTGTGTGTGTGTGTGACCCTGTGGTTCACTGAGAAACTTGTTTACAGGCAAACCACGCTTAGGGCTCTTTTATCTAAAGCCAGTGGTATTCAGTGCACAGGGAGGTCTAGAGTATAGCTGTAGGCAAAACTGAACACACACACACACACACACACACACACACACACACACACACACAAACACACATGCTCACACGCTCACACACACACACACACACACACACACACACACACACACACACACACACACACACACACACACACACACACACACTTTCCCCTGTCATCTTCCGTGGTGTTAATCATAAGCCGCAATTTACATATCGTAATGACTCATTCGATAAAACCAAGCGGCTCCCGTTTGTGTGCGCGTGTGTTTTTTTTAATGCATTTCTTGTTCCATCAACTACTGGCTCTTTTACCATGTTTGCAATGTGAGAATGCTTCTAAAAAAAAAAACTCCCCAAGAGAGCGGTGTAAATGTGTGACATGTTCTGGTTGAGACCTCAGCCCTTTGTTTACAGAGGAGCCCAGGTCCCCTGTGGGAGAGACCGCCTCATACCTGAGTGTCAGTGGGATTTCCATGTAGCAGCTACAGTCACCTTGGTAAAAACAGGAACACCGAGGTATAGCGCCTTCTAATGGCTTCTTGACTTCACCTATCGCACGTTGTCTGATATGAAGCAGTCCCTTTCTCATGAGTGAGCTGAACCCCCTCCTCTCCCCCTCCATGTTTACTTGTTGAGACTGTCTATTTCTCGTTTCTTCCCAGGGGGTGTCCTGTCTCTTATTTTATGATATTCATAATAGAGTCCCATGGGCCTCTATGGAAGCTTACAGCAAACCCCTGCCGCCCGCCTGCTGAATTTTACATCAGGGGAGTGCGAAGAATGGATTATGGAATGCAGTCATCTAGAGATAATGAAGAGAAGCAAAATGCCAATGCTCAATGCTTAGGGTGCTGAGGGAATAACAGAAATGAGACCTAATTGCTACATCTTCAACAGTATTGTGCGATGTTTGAGATGTGATTTGCAGGAGACATAATATACACGGGGAGAAAAAATCCCCTGGGTCCTCTCAGGGTCACACAAACAAACACGTTATTTCCACAAAACACAAGATACGACATGATAAGCACATTTACAGTGAGCCACTCATGGATGAACAGAGAAATAAAAATGCTAAAGGATGTGTACAACAGGACAATAATGTACACACTGTACATTCACACACACACACACACACCCACACACACACACACACACACACACACACACACACACACATAACATGAACTGGATGTCATACAGTGTTTTTTCTGTGGTCCAAATAGGTCTAAACCCTCTGGACAAACACCGTCTGAAAGGTTGAACACTAACATAGCAGGTTGTTACAAGACATGACTTTGTTGTTGCTGTGATTTACCGCAGCAGCGAAAACATTATGAGTGGATAAAAGCTGTTGCCTTTGTAATTGAGAAATCAATACCTAATTTGCTACAGTGGACTGACCGGCCATTGTGTTTAAGCCTTGTGTGTGTGTGTGTGTGTGTGTGTGTGTGTGTGTGTGTGTGTGTGTGTGTGTGTGAGTGTATAAGCTGTTTTTCTGAAGGGCGCAGCTGCCTTCAATCCTTTATTTGGACATCGAGGGGCATATGAAAGGCAAAAACCCTATAGCCTGTCCCCATTTAACTTCTACAGTCTATTATTTATTTTGCCTGTGCTTGAAATCCAGAGGGGATCTGACAGTAAGCGAGGGGAAAAAAGACATGACAAAGTTTCTTGCACGCTGCCCTCTATTAAGGCCAGATGCTGAGCGTGTTTTAATAGGCTGTTGGCTGTTGTCTTACCTTCACCACGGTGACCATGCCATCGTTGGTGACGGGGTCTGTGCGGATGTTGAAGTGCCCCGACGGATCTCCGCTGATGATCCTGTAGATGGCGTTCCAGTTAGGCGAGTGCGGCTGGTCGGCGTCTATAACCGTCAGATTGGCCACAACAACGTCCACTCGGTTCTCTGGAACCTCGCCTGAAAACTAAAGGAAGTGTAGAGTAAAAAATATTACCGTGTGATGCGTGGTTTCAAAATACTCTTATTTTGACTGTAGCTGCAGGTCTTTTGGGAACCGTTTGAGTGTGGCAATTTTCTAAAAAAACCCTGCCTATCTCTCTTTTTTACATTTTTCATTATTGAGCCAATCCTCCTTTTTCAGGTTTTTCAGGTGAAGTACGTATAACGATCTCGCTTTTTACCACCACAGACTAGTTGAGTGGTAAATAAGCTGTAAACAACACACCATCAACACGCGTACTGTATATGCACACAGGGGCGTTGCTCCAGTTTCACTGTTTTCTGCTTCTTCTGCATCCCAATGCAGGAAAAACAAGGGGTCTATCTTTGATGAGCAATAATATTTCATTCCTTTGGAAGTCGGGAGTGACAAAGGAGGAGAGAATGGATGAAGAGGAGAGAGAGAGAGAGCCAGCAGTGGGGAGGGTTAAAAACAGCTGTTTCGGAGTATATGAGTGGGCTTTTAGTTGTCCCCCATGATGTACAAACACATGTGCATTGTCCTGATAAGCCTGATGAGGAGTGAGTCACTGTCTGTCATGTGTCTGTTATGGTGGGGATTGATCAAAGCTGTGCAAGGCTCAGGGGATAAAGCCCGCAAAGACGAAACCAACAACAACAACAACTGCGGCCTGTAAAACACAAGTCGACTGCAGCCCCGCCCACACCAGCTCTTAACCAACCACGTGGGGTCAGAGAGAGTCAACGTGTTGGAGTGTCTTCACCTCGTCTGAAGGCGGTAATGCATGTAGCACCATGTACCGTACAGTCACTGTGTCGCTATGGGTAACAGGCTTGGAAGAGCCACTGAGCTGCTTATGTGAGTGTAGGATATCAAAGAGCAAAGCCCCTAGACCAAACACTCCGACAGACCATAATACCCATGCCTGGCAAACCCTAGCATCGCTCAGGCAAACAGTAGACAGCAGCGCTGGGCAGATTAGGGGGCTGCGTCAGGAGAGCCGTTCAGAGACTCAATGACATTCTTAAGACAACAGACAAGTGCGGGTGGCCGTGATGCACTGCCTGCGTTGGATAAGAAGCTGGCAGGCTGTTGAATGCTAGTGTCAGTGTGGGAGTGCATATGTGTGTGTGCTTGAGTGGTTTATTACTGTGGTTAGGTCCAAGGACTCCCCAATGCCAATTCAATAAAATAAAAAACTTCAGACGTGGCTCTTGAGCTCCTAAGGGCCCTTGAACACCAGCTTTCTCCACACGCAGTAACAAACCGAGGGCAAGAGTTAACCAGGTCTAATGGAAAGACTTTGTAGGGTCCGCCGCCACAGCTCTTATTGTCATTACCTCAGTTTAATCTTTATTTTACGTTATTATGTCTTTATAGGGAGAGGGAGCGGGAGGCGTTACATCGGGCATCTGGAGTGGGAGTAATTAAAAGTTTTTTTTAATACCTATCATATAATATACAATATAAACCATCAGTACGATCTTCCGCAAAGAAACTGTGAAACTTCCAAAACTGTAAATACCAACTTTAGTAGGTGCAGGTCGATATATTCAGTTTGATATAATATTTGTTTCATCTCTTTAAGACTCCATCTTAAATGATTTTTTTTTGTTCATCATTGTGAGCTTTGACTACTGGTAACTTTGTTATATAAATAATAGAGGAAACATTTGTGATTTTGAAAAAGAAAAAACCTTCTTTCACTCTTTTAATGATTTATTAGCTGAATACTGGATTGACTTTTTGAATGGTTGGTGTTGGCCGTACACTGCAGTAGGGTTTATTTTGACAGTATGTTGTTCAGTGCAGAGGGTTGGATTCACTCTGATAAGGTAGCTTTTTCTTTCAGGGATAGTATCTTGTCCCCAACTGTGGGACTAAATGAAGGGAGAGGCACACCCTTTGATTGTGATTGGCACTGAGTGCAGCACCTCCTGCCCACACCCTCATCCTCTGTCACTATGTTGGCAGTGTGGAAAGAATAAAGAAGGCAAGGGGAGGTGAGAGGAGAGAGAGAGAGAAGTGACAGCAAACTTCATCAAGGGAACTTTAGTGAGGAGGTTGAAGGAAGGAGGCCAAAGGCTGCCCGCAGTACATCACTGCACAGATGCCCCCTGATTGCATGATTGAAGGTCTCCCTACACAAAACTGCAAAACATCCCATACCATGTGAGACTCAGATGGAAGAGGTGTATATCTTTTCTTTTACATCTGAATCACAGAAGTAATGCAAAGGATACATGCAGCCCTGAAAAAGCACCAAAAATTCTTCACATCCCTACAAACATATACGCCCACCATTTTCGCCGCCTTGAAAAATAGGGCAGCCTCTGATGGGCGTGATGAAATATTAATCATCAACATTAAAGACAAAATTCCCCAAACTTTATATTTCTGGGACACGTTGAGAGATCTATGGGGTTTCATTGCAAACACTAAATATTTGCATAATGGCCCGCATTCCTCGACAAAATGGCTTTTGTGTTATCCCACCAGCCGAAATGGGTGATTTATGAACGGTGTGGGTGAAAAGTGTTCCGCTCGTCGTGGTCTCCAAAACCTCCACTAAAGTTGATCATCAATATCCATGATAGTATTAACTTTCCCCCGTGGCGATGATGGAAATGCACTTAAACACGGCGCAATACAGTTAGAGAGTATGAATCTATTACCGGCCACTATCATCAATACAACCGCCATCAGAAGGGAATCTTAAATCAGAGCGGGATGCCGAGTCAGGGAACGGCATCTGATTTACAACGAGGCCATGTCTGTGCTTTAACACTGCTGCTGTGGGGAAATATTCCTGGGACCAAATGATCCTTCATTCTTTTCCCTCTCCCCATTATTCACCCATCACCTCTTACATATTTAGTCAATATGAGGTGGTCCACTCATCAACACCTCCTTTATCTTTGTTCTCTTTTTGCTCACCATCGAGTTTGTGTGTGTGTGTGTTTTTTTTTTTCTTCCACAGCCCCCTCTCTGTACATTCCCTTCTGTGTGTGATGTAGCAGCTCTCTGATGAGCTTCTATGGCTGACACATGCTTACCGCCAGAGCTAACTCATCATCATAGGGTTTTAATAGCCCCCAGGGCAAATGCTAACGCTAACTCCTCCGCTACATCCTCAAAGAGCCGACTCCCAACTGTACTGCTGATACCGCCTCAGCTGCTGCTATCCCTGCAGTTGCGAACGCCATAAGCACCTTATCTACCCACCAGGCCTGTGCTCTCATCACTACCATTAGGGAAAGCACATACACTGAATACCTAAAGCCATATACTGACAAGGATTTTTTCCATCATACTGTAATGTGAAATTAGAATGCAGACAAGCGGACTCCACTTTTGACATGCATTTTGTTTCTCTAAACAAATGCATGTCTCTGCCACGTCAAATAAAAAAAATGGACTCCAGAGGATTTCATTAAAGACCATCCAAATCCCAGCTTTGAATTGGTTTTTCCGCTTTGTTGCTGTCAGTGACAAAATACTGCTGCCATCTCTGCCGCTCAACCTGCACTGAGATAAATGTCCATTTAGTGGAATAAACTGAAGACACTTTTTAACCACACTAAACACCCGCTTCTCTAATTGATTTAGTATTTAATGATGATCATGCACCACATTGCTACATCACAGTGGTTCACATTAACTTGGACTTTTTCATTTTTACCTTGCTCTCAATAATGACCTTTTGTAATGTAATCATCATTCCAAATAGCCCTTATTATGACAACAACAACCGTTAAGGATTTGCTTGCTCTGGGTTTTTTTTCTTGATGATGAAAGTCAATGATATGGATTAGTTTTTCCCCTTAGATGCGTGTGTGTGTGTGTGTGTGTGTGTGTGTGTGTGTGCATCCCCCTACGGGCAAATGAGCAAGTTACTTTTCGCACTTCATAACCCAGTCCCTTCACACTGTCCTTGTGTAAATCTTGCTGTGTAACATCTTAAAAACAGTGTTATAGTCATTCCCCCCTCCGCCCCATCTCTCTCCTCCTACTCCCCTCTCTTTTTTCAATGTCAGACCCTCTCTCGCCCTCTCTATTCATCATTCCACCTTCTTCTCTGAACCCAAACTGTCTCCTCCTCCTCCTCTTCCAAATTGTTACCCTTTCCCCCCGCTCCTCCCTTTATTTGGCAGCAAACTCACAGTTCTGGAAGTCAGCATTGGCGGGTTGTCGTTGATGTCCGTGACAGTGATGATGGCGGTGGCCGTGTTGGAAAGGCCAAAGTTCAGGTTGCCCTCCATGTCCGTCGCCTGCACGATGATGGTGTACTGGGACACTTTCTGTAAAGAAATGGCAGAAGAGAGAAAAAACAGAGTGTGTGGTTATTCATCTGCAAAAGAAAAAAGACTCTTCATTGAGTCTACAGCAACAAGCCACAGACTGTGACTCTCCCAGAGGAAGACTAAGCCAAGCCCGTCCTTCTGTGTGTGCTACAGTATAGAGGAGCTGTCCATGGTCTCATTTGAAAAAACACGGATTCACGAAGGGTGAAGTCTTTTCATTCAGAGACTGCTAGAGCTGAAACCTTCCCCAGCGGAATGTATAGCCAAGACTTCACACACACACCATCTGAGGGCTTTGCAATGTGAAAGCCCCCCCCCCCCCCCCACCCCCACCCTCCCTTGGGTATATGTCATCAAAGACGGGTGCTTATTCAGTGCCACTGAGGGACAGATGCGGAGACAATGATCCAACTGACAGAGATTAATAGGCTATCTATAGAGAAATAATATGAAGGAATGATAAATGCGACGTCCTCTCTTTTTGAAATGACAAGTTTGTCTCTTATGTGTATTTTTGTACATTCGGGTGCATTTGTGCGCATCTGGCCGTGCAGCCGCCCCACTATTCCCATATTCTCCTTTCCTCCCGTCTTCTTTCCTCCCTCCGTCTCCTCTTGCGTCCCAGAGTGCAGTTAATGGGCTGCGGTACGGGATGGAGCCCGGGAGCGCAGACTGTCTGGGATAATGTGTCTCATCACCGAAGATTCCCAATTACATTCCCAGTGTCTCCCTCACCTGCTAATTACCCAGTAAATATCCCAATTAGGCCATGGACGCCACATCAGGAGGATTAGGCAGCTCCTCTCGCTCCCTCGCAACTCACTATAGAGGAGATGCTGCACTCCAACCTCTTAACACGCACACTAACTCTCATTAACATCCGCACGTACACACACACACACACACACACACGAATAGCCATAAACACACACACACGCATGCACGCACGCACCCCTCTCTTTCTCCGTATCTTGTTTAGAGGAAGTGCAGTCCTGCGCCTGTCCCATCAGCCGGTGTACAGTGGCATGTACACAACACTCTCACTAATTAGACAAGGGAGTAATTATGTAGAGCTCGTAGTGAACCTCTCAGCATTGCAACAACACCACAGCACACCCCGGCTGCATCCTCTCTAAAGGACTGAGAGGTATGCTACTGTCAACCAGCTCTTAATAAAAGGTCCACGGCAGGCAGGCCAGTGGATACACCTTCAGAAGAGAATCGGTGTGGGAGTATATAAAAGAAGACATTTCAAAAGTAAAGAACAGAGGAGAGGATAAAACAGACAGCAGGGAATGCAGCTGGAGCGCAAGGGAGGAGGAGGACTACCAAAAATAGATGCCTGTGTGTGTTTTTTTTAGTTTTTTTTTTACTTCCAACACCTTCAACACCTCAGACCAAGAAGGGAAGGGGGATGAAGAAACTTCCAAAGTTTCAAAGGGCCAAAGTGCTGACCAAAACTGGACCAGGGAATCAGCGCAGTGGGCTGTTTACTATCTTCCAGTGAAGTTTAGGTACAGTTGAATGTACATACACTTTTTTGCCAGCAAGGTTTGAGACTTCTCCAAGAAAATACAGAAGTAGGTATTGGTATGCTATGCGAGACCACACAAAGAAAAGAAATAGATGTAGTCTTGTGTTTATGTCAGTGAACATGAAGCATGTGTGTGTGTGTGTATGTGTGTGCTCTTGTTTACTGGCCTTGAGGACACATTTGAGTTTTATGGGTTGAAATCAAAGGCATTTTTGCACATAAAGGGCCTTTTGGCTGGTCCTTATTGCTAGAAAGTTTTGTTTGAAGGTTAAAGTTAGAATTAGGTTTACATTAATATTAGCTTGCTGGCTAGGGAGGGGGCTAGGCATGTAGTTGTAATGGTTTAAAGGGCCTCAACGTTAGGGAAGCAGCTTTGAAACCACTCAACCACTTCACTTTGGCCCCTTCCAGGATAAGTGTGTGCATGTGCATGAAAGTCCTCATGATCATGCACAAGATAAACAAAAACAGGAAAAGGTTTTTTCACTGAAGTAAAATGAATAAGAAGACTGTGGAGACGTTGATACATCCTTACTTTATTTTAGCCTATATTTTAATTGTTATAATCAATAGTTTATATAATTTAGAGAGGGAGCTCTCAGTGATACTACCTTGGATAAATACTGGTGGATAAAAAGGTTAGGGGTTATGGATAAATTATAGGAGTGCAAAAATGCTTGTGTGTGTGTGTGTGTGTGTGTGTGTGTGTGTGTGTGTATGTGTGTGTGTGTGTGTGTGTGTGTGTGTGTGTGTGTGTGTGTGTGTGTGTGTGTGTGTGTGTGTGTGTGTGTGTGTGTTCTGTGTGTATCTGTATGTAGTGGGGGTAGAAATGTAATTCTACGTTAGGGGTGACCGGCTGGATTTGAAGTTTACAGAAAAAAAAAGAGGTCAAAGCAGCAGATGTCAAGCGGAGTCATTTTTACTGTATGGTCATTGCCTAGCTCTCTCTGTCTGTCTGTCTGCCACCCTCGTGTCTCACCCCATCTTTATAGCCAAACTCACTTCCTCCCAACTCATTGTATTACCTCGACTGCAGAGCTTTGTTTATGCTCTCGTGCTCCACGCAGTTCTCTTTCCCCCCAACTCAATTGCCTGTGTTTTATCGAGTGTTGATGTGATTATATGGGCTTTTGTGTTTGTCTGACAGGTGGCAAGGGCATTCTATCTCTGATATTTCCAAACAGGAAGACAAATACCCAGACACACACACACACACACACACACACACACACACACACACACACACACACAGACAAACACACGCACAAACACACACACAAACACAGCAGAATGTGAGCAGCCCACTTCGGCGTGACGTGTTGTTAATAGGTCTGTCAGTGGTGACAGTTTGGGAGGATGATCTGTCTCGGAGATTTCTTTGCGGAGTTGTCAGCGGGACATCCGTGTCGCACGAATAAACACGTTTGGATGTTGTCACAACTTTTACAGCTCCATAAACAAGGTGACCACAGTAGGACACATTTTACTGTATAAGAAATCATCATATTCACTATGATGATTTCTTATACAGTAAAATGCGTTGTGTGAATGCATCATAAACCAAGATTGAATGTGTATCATCTGTCCATGGATAGTATTCAATACTCTAGTGTTCACAGACTTAAATGATTAAAAGCATTATGCAATTTTTATTTCTGTTGTCTGTTCATTTGCCTTTTTTATTTATGTTTTATAACTTTTTGGGAATTCTTTGAGATAAAGATGGCCTCTACCTCGGGGGAGCTCATGGTGAAGTGGTCAGAGCGCCCGCCCATAGAGGCTCAGTCCTCAGAAGCAGGAGACCGGCTTGTGGTTGTTCTCTGCATGTCATTCCCCTCTCTACCCCATATTATTTCGGTCCCTCCAAACCAACCTAATAAAAGCAAAAATGGCCAAAAAAGAAAGAAAGATGTACCTCTCGATCAAGACCAGGTGCCACAGTCACAATGTCTCCGGTCTCACTGTTGATGGTGAACATGTTGGGGATGGGGCTGTGCGGCATCTGGGACAGGATTCGATAGCGCACCATTCCGTTGGCTGTGGTGTTATCGTCAGCGTCAAACGCCGACACGTGCATCACATAGGTTCCTGATCAGAGAATTACAGCGGCACAAGGACACTGTTACATAAAATAACAAAAGTAAGTAAAGTGAACTTCACTTGCCATCAATATACAAGAACATACTTATTTTTGCCATCATTTGCATCAAAGCACAAGACTAGGAAACTTTTGGAAAGAAGTATAAACGCAATGGCCTTTTTTCGAAAAAAAATAAAAAGCAGTGCAACACACCCTTATTGAATTACTTTTTGCTGTGGAGTTCAGCATCATATTCCTTTAAGTGCCTCTTGTGGCCAAATTGGCTGCCATTAATTTATTTATTATTATTCTTCCGGACAATTACACATAATACATCATTTTCTCATTGCATATTCATACATATTACTTTGTGTTATCGTCCGAAGGGAAGCAGGAGAAGCCAAAGGCTTATCGAGTCCCGCCCCCACTGCCATAAGATTCAGATACACAGATACACAGCTACTATAGTTAGAACACATTTTTTTTTCTTTTTTTTTAAGAAGATTCATTTTAATACACAGATAATTATAGGTCTCTATTTTCCTCTCTCCCTGTGACAATGCAGATATGGCCTTGTCCATTTCTTCTCTAGTAGCCTAAACACCTCTGCAAAAGTATTCAAAACAGTCAGTGTGTCTGCTGACCTTGGCTACAGTCCCATAACATGCAGTGTATTTACAAATTATTCAGTCAGAGAAAGTCTTCCTATTTTAAATCGGGTGTTCTGAACACACAGCTGATAATTAACATGTATCTTTCATTTAAATTTCAATAGTCACACATTCCATTAGGTTATCAATAGCAGAGCACATTGTATTTACAATTTCAAACCTTATATTATGACACAAACCAGTTTAAATCCCTTTAATTCAAAGACCATGCCATCTTTAATTCAAATTCTCCATGCTATAATGTCATATGTAATAATGTCATTTGGGTCTGATAATCTAGGTTCCTCGTAAAGATTAGCTAATAACTCCAGACTTTCATGATAATTTATCCCATCAGGTATGTTGCTCATTCTTGCTGCTTGGGTTGATCAGGTCCTCTTCCCTCCGGAATTGAACCAGATCCTCCTCCGTTCTGATTTGCACAATTTTAGCTTCTTCGGGTGTAGCTCCATTCGATTTGATGAAGATTCTTCCATCTCTTGTCCATGTTTGTTGGACCCATCCACATTTTTTTAACCCTCTCGCTTGGTAGGCCAAATTAGCATTTCTCTTGGTTAAGTTTTCACTCATTCCAATTTGTTCGCCTTTAAGCTTCTTGCCTTGACTGAGCAAATTTATCTTATGCTTTCTACTCACAAATTTCAGAATAACAGCACGCTTTTTGGCGAATTTTCCCTTCGGGAGAAGAAAACAAGACTCCACGTTCTCCAGATCCATACTAATGCCTTTGCTTCTCAGGAACCTTTCAACCTGGTTTTCCACCGACACATTCCTTGTATCGCCCTCTTCTTCTCCATTCACGGCAGCTGCATACGACCTAGGTTTAATATCCATACCAGTCATTATCACATCTCTGTTTTTTGCTTGTTGATCTTGGTCATCAATTTTATCTCCAAGCTCTTTCAAGAGCTGATCTTTCCTCACATTCACGGCTTGAAGTTCCTTCAATTCGATCAACATTGGCTTCAGACCAGTTGCAATTTTTTCTTCAATTTTTGCATCAAAACGCCCAATCCATTCGTCCATAATCCCAGCCAGCTCAGCTTTCAGCAGTGCTCGCTCCGTCTCCCTCTCACTTTTCATTTCTCTCATCAAGTCTGCCAACTGTTTTTTCATTTCTTCCGCATAATCTTTGTCTTCCTCCTTTCCCTTATCAATGTTTTTTTTCCTTTTTTGGACATCTCCAAAGATTTTCAGAGATTTTTAAGGCTGTGAATCTGAGTTCTCCGCTGCTCACGGTAAATAGTGCTTAACCCTCGGCAAGCCGGAAGTCAAATGAAGTCAAATTCAGCAACAGTTACAAAGTCTATTTCTTTTTCTTTAATTGTTTTAATAGATTCTAAATAGATTATTGTGTGCTTTTGTGTCTGTTATAGGATAATTTAAAGTGAAACAGAAATAAGTACAGGCATCAAAAGGAACCGTACAGAATGTAGTACTTTGCTCAATCAATCATCTAACCCCTTTTGATAACAGATACAGTGTTGGTTATAATCAAAATGACACTGGTCCAACACCACTAATAAGTCGAAACAGTTTGTTAATGTTAACTGCAATGTATCGCAAACATCTGAAAACTGTTCTGTAAGCAATAAAGACTCAAACTACAAGCAAATAATAAATATAGTAAATAACTCGCGTCATATTTCGCATTTCTTGGATACATTGAACCGGCAGCAATTATAACGTAGACCATTTCCTTTTAACTGAACAAAAATGGAAGGCACTTATACTGGACGTCATTCAAGTATATTTTGATGACAAATATAGCTAAGCCTTAATTTCATTATTCTGATAATGATTACTTTGCATTACTGTTTCATAAAAACAAGTGAATAAACTGTCTGGATGCTCCATAGCTCTTGCTAACATTGATCTAAAATGGTTGGAAACCTCTTCTGTAATTAATAATCACTTAGACTATATGCCTAGACATATAATATACACAGACATACTTCTATTGGAGAAAATAAACCACCCTCCCTCCATGAATGCACCACTTGTTTGCTGCCTCCGCACACTCATATAACTCTGTGGGATCACAGAGTCACCCAATCTCTCCATCTCTCTCTCTCTCTTCCTCCCTCCCTCTCTCGCTTTCCCTCTCTGGCAGCCGATTCTAATTGCCAGAGATAGTGATATCTTGCCAGTGACAGCCCCTGTCCGAGGATAATTGTAACCGCAGCTCCCATTTCAAACTTCATTACATTTCAAAGCAACGTTTGTCAATGACTCGGCCGGAGGGAGCACTCTAAAGGCCTCACAGCAAAAAGAAATCAGGCAGGAATAGAGGGAGGGAGAGGAGGAGGGACAGACTCCATATTTGGTTGGATTCCAAGCGGAGTGACTATCACTACTCCACCCATCACTTTTCTTTCTAGAGATGGAGAGATAGAGAGAAGGAGATGAAGAATCACAATGTGTCACACACATCAGCGCGGGGTAATTTCATTAAGCTGCACTCTTAGGGGGTTTAATGTGGACCCTTTGTACGGGCGTCCTAAACTGTGCCTGACAGGATTAGGTCCCCATAATGACTCTTTAATTTGCAAACTAATTCAAGTCTGTAATTGGCCTTCCATTGAAACCACTGGAGCTCTAAACTCTAAAACTCCCTTTTTTATGATTATTGTTCGGCTGAATGTCATGCATTGCCACAGAGACATGTCTGCTGCTGTGTGGGGCAAAGCTGGAGGGGGGGGGGCTGGGACAGCAGCAGGGGGGATAGTAGAGAGAAGGAGAGAGAGAAAGAACAAAGAAAGAAAGTAAGGAAGTACATGAAAGGAAATGAGCACCTGGACTCCTCTTGAGATCACCTCCGGTGCTATAAACTCTGGCTCATCAAGCTCACACAAACACACACACACACACACACACACACACACACACACACACACACACACACACACAAATGCACACAAGAGGACTCCTGTGTGATTCTTCCGCTCTGAGGTTAGACATAAAATGACCCAGCGGTGCTCCGGCGTGGTACATTTAATCCTCAATCTCCTCTCCAACCTGAGCTTCCCCCCGCTTTGGTTTATGGCCACTGCTGCAGTCAGCCAAGTAAAAAGCCACTGTAGGAGAGACACTCTCCGTCTGTCGGCTAAATGGTAAATGGTAAATGGACTTGTATAGCGCTATATCTCCGTTTATCACAGACCCAAAGCGCTTTACATTGTTTTTTTTTTGTACAGATTCACCCAGTCACACACACATTCATACACCGATAGCAGCAGCTACCACGCAGGGTAGGCTTAGCACTAGGGTGCTAAGCTAACTAAGCTAACTATCGGGAGCAATTCGGGGTTCAGTGTCTTGCCCAGAGACACTTCGACATGTGGCGGGGAGAAGGGGGATCGAACCTGCGACCCTGCACACCAGAGGCGAACTACCTATCCACTTCGCCACTGCCGCGAAAAATCAAGGGGGAATGTAAAATTTGTCCGTTGCGCCCAGGTCCAATGTTGTCATAACGACACCAATCGCTGCTGATATACTGGTCGCTCTTCCTTCATCGGCCCATATCCGAACCACTCACCCCCATCCACACGTTTCCTTAATCTTGTTTATTTATTTATTGGAATTGCTACTGCTTCCTACTTTACTCTCATCCATCCATCCATCCATCCATCCATCCATCCATCCATCCATCCATCCATCCATCCATCCATCCATCCATCCATCCATCCAGCCTTGCCTCTTTACCTGGTTTAGAGCCTTCATCCACTGAGCCGTTGTAGACCTGGTTTTTGAATTCTGGTCTGTTGTCATTCATGTCGATGACGAAGATATACAGATCGATGGGGTTCTCAATTTGGTTCCCATTCATGTCCACGGCATGGGCCCGCAACTGGAAGAAACAAAATAATATTTATTTTATAACCATTATGAGAGCAGGACGTGATTAATTAATTCATATAATATACTTTAGAGAAAATGCTTATCAAGTATAAGTAAACATTTGGTGTTTAACAGATGAAAAGAAAAGTTTTATTTAATGACTATCCATCAGCCCGAGTGATGTATATTTTCTACATTCTACATTCATCTGTTGATCTGTTGAAAACTGAACCAGGTATTTCTTTCATCCTTCAAGGTGACTGCTCTAAACAACACCTTTCAAGCCAAACAGAAAAAAAACACCTTTGTGTTGTTTACTGAATTTTGGCATTGAACCCTGCTCATGAATACATTGGCTGATAAAATGTCCTTATTGAATTATACAGTACAAAAAGTTACGAACAAGACTCCAGAACTATATTAAAGCAGGTTAGGGTGAAATTCTATTATCCTTGCAGCCTTTGCGAGCAGGTACTTATCTCTTTTAAACTCGTCCTCGTATGTTTTTTTCCTTCTATATCAGCAGAAACCAAAACAAGAAACATCTTATTTTACTGGAAGTTGGCTCTGTTGTAGAAAGCAAGGTGCCACGTTTAAGGATCACAGTGTTGGGAGGCCAAGCCAACATGGTGCCGGGTGTTGTTTGAAATGTCTTCACTTCCCATCTGACTTCATAAGCACAGTCAGCCCACGGTCGTCTCAAATTCCACTCATCTGCGCTGGGTTCAATACAAGCACCGATGAAGATTTTTTCAAAAAAGTTTGAGAATTGCTGTAAATTGTGTCCAGAGACCGTTTCAACGATGGATCAAAAACCAGAGCTGCGAAAAAATAAAATCGTATTATTGGAGGAAATGTTAGGTTTAAATAAATGCTTGTGTTTTTTTTTTGTATTTTATTTCCACTCAATATGTGAAGGTCACAATAACAGACTGTAGTGGCATTTCAAAATGAACTCGGCCGGTTCTCTCTACAGCCGTTTTGATACAGTTCACCATACCTGGGAATGTTTATATCCCTGAACATGACTTATTCAGTGAGATCCCTGTCAGCTGTAAGCAAGGGGATGTTTGGTTTTATATCATACCAAGGCGAGAAAGAAAAAAAAATAAATTGATGTTTTCTACATCCCGCACCTAACAACATTGGCCGGTAAATATTTCTTCTGTTCAAAATGTCATCAATCAATTTCAGGCGAAGGAGCATGCACCTTATTTGATGTTGGGAATATTGATGTAATGGACGGGAGGGGAAAAAAAGAAGTGGCAAAATTGGAAGGGTGCCTGGGGAAAATGAAAACATGTTGGCCACTGATAGGGAAGAAAGTTGAAAAATTGTAACATGAGAATATTTTCTTTCCCCCTGCATCATGTTCGGAAGGATTGGGGGGGGGGGGGGTGGATGATAGGCTACTCTTTCCATTCTAGCATGCCTGATAGGTAAAATGCTACCTGGCCACAGCAAGAGAACGTGAGACCTAGATAAGTGAAATAGCCTCCGAGCTCGTTTTGGCAGGAATTAGAATAAGTAGCATTCTCCATCTGCCTCCTCTGCTTAGAATGGTAAGGATCCTACTCCACTGCCACCAAAAAAAACCTCTCCTCACCACCATCTGCTTCCAATCTGCACACCTCCACCCGAATAGTGTCTTCGGGGGTCTCCCTGAGGTTAATTTGACTTTACTTTTTCCCCACTGCATTCATTGTCTGATCGGTCCTGCGCCCAATATCCTGTACGCTGCCATTGCACATCGTATCTCACTGTGCTGTAGCCCCCGACCCCCTTATCTCTCTCTCTCTCTCTACCCACCCTCATCCCTCCATCCCTGCCTGCACCCACACACTAATTCAATAACAGCAGGAGTCAGAGATTACCGCTGTGTTTAAAAGAAGGCAAAATGTAATTCCAGGTCCACATTAAAGTTGTTATCTTGAGAGGCAAGGGAGGGGAAAAAAACACACCGCGCCAGACAAGCGCTCGCATTGCATTTGGCAAAGAAAAAGAGAGGCGGCCTCCTGATAGAGATGCAGACCAGCAGAGCCCAGAAGCTACAAGGTTCTTTTCCTCATAAGAATGCATCTTGTTCCATGGCTGGTTTTTTGAATTTCTAGAGTGATCATTCTTTTGAAATAAAAAACAACTAGAGTTTAACTTTGTTCTGCCCTTGTATGAAATACGAGGTAAACAAAAGCAGGAACACAAAGTCAAATTCTAACTTTGTTTGTTTGTGTTACAGATTTGCAGGATGCTGTTGCTTAGTATATGTCATCCTGCCTGTCCTCAAAGTTCTTGAATTAATCCATGTTTTATACCATGCAGTGTAATTGCTTTCCTATTGCTCACATAGCATGTAGTATGAGGGGCCTTTCAATTGAACCGTTACACCTTTCTCCCATCTGTTCACACGTACATCTTTAACCTGTCTCAGCCGGTTCCTCCCTCCAGTTTGTTTTACACAGCGGCTAACACTTTTCCTCTACAACAAACATGGAGTTGAACTTAAACAGCCTTTTGCAAGCCTCCGCCTATGTTGATAAATCACCTCATTGATTGGAGTTTCTCCTGGGTATAAATCTGCACAGCCCCCCTCTAAAGGGTTTGCCTGCCAGCTCACAAGGACTGTAAGTCAGACAAGGTTCCCATATAAATACAGGGATAGAGGCAGGTACAAAGACAGAAAAAAAGAAAGAAACTTAAAGTGATGAACCCGGAGTTGTTGCTCACCATATCAGAGCCTTGGGGCTGTCTTTTCACGGCAACACAAAGACTAAAGGAAAGTCTAGCTGAAGTAACACATTACTAATTTCTTAAATTTTGAATGCCAGGAGGACCAGCATGCACAGCACAAAGGTGAGAGGGGTTTTAATGTTTTGTATTTTGGAGAAAAAAATTAGATTTAGGCTAGCACTACATGGATAGAACAAAGATGGCCATGCATGCTTAACTAGGCCAAGAAGAATTGATTTAATTTGATTTGACGTAGAGATTATAAACAGGGGGAAAGCTAGCCTGGCTTCATCCAAAGGTTAAGGCAATATATACCAGCACGTTAAAATTAGAGGTGACATATATCAAATTAGATAACATGTTAATTACCACCATTTTTAAGTACAGGTAGGCACCTAGCCAAGCTTACTCCCCACCTCCAAACATGTTTAGGCCTAGCTAAGCTAGTGGCTGCTGTGTGTAGCTTCATATTTACCATAAAGACATGACAGTTGTATCGTCCATCTCGTCTTACGTTTGGCAAGAAGCACTTTTGACAAAATATCAACCTATTCCTTTGACACGCAGGCATGAGAATGATATTGATCTTTTGACCTCACTCAGAGAAAGAAGAAAAACAGCAGTGTATCTTAAAATATTGAATAATTCAGATATTGAATAATTTCAAAAATATTGAAAAAGAGAAACAGATGACCACCTCTTGACTAACATATATTTTTGATTAGTTGGTACCATTCACCCAGAACATCACAGACACACAGCATTAGTAATACAACTTACTGGCAGGCAATTATAAGAAAAGACCAAAAGTCAATTGTATGATACTACTCATTTTATCATTTTATTTAAATGTAGTACTTAAATGTAGTACTACACTGTAGAGCTACTGATTTAGAGCCCTTTATGTTGGTGTGGAACAGAGACTTCTGTGTCAAACGGTTAACTGGCTGTATAATAACATTGGAGGGTATAATTTCAAAGGTCATATCTGTTATGTGTGTTTGTGTGACGGAGGAAGAGAGAGGGAGACAGAGAGAGAGCGAGAGAGAGCGAGAGAGAGAGAGAGACAGGGGGAAAGGCAAACACTCACATGGTAAGACGAGCGATGTTCTCGATCGAGAGGTTTGGTGACAAACATCTTTCCCACCACGGGGTCGATATTGAACACCTCATTGGGGGGTTGATCTGCTCCCACTCCAGTGATGCTGTATCTGATGGAGATGTCCTGGTCCTGGTCTGAACGGATCTGCAAAGCAACAAAGAAGAACCCTCAATCAGCTAATCAAGTGTTTATTTAAAGTCTCATTGTGTGACACAAGTTTTTCTGTCTCTGTTCCTCTCTTGCACTGAGGAAACTAGACTAAAACACACAGTCGCCATGAAGAATGTATTATGTACACCTCAATGTGCAACCTGTTTGGTGGCTTGTTTATTATTCAAGGACCAGTTTGTGATATACAGCCCTGGAGTTTTGTAATTGTGTCCTTGTACATTCTCAGAAACTTGCTATTGCATATAATTCACTTGAAACATGCAAACGCGCAGACACACAGCTGCACGCACGCACGCACGCACACAAACACACACGCACGCGCGCACACACACACACACACACACACACACACACACACACACACACACACACACACACACACACACACACACACACACAGACACAATGCATTCAATTTGGCAAAATTGGACAGCTTTAAAAAAGAAATTTAAAATCCAATATTTCTGGGTTGGGGGAAATGAAATAAACATATTTACTGCTAACTTCGACAGTCAGGTGCTGATTTACAACGATTTGCTGGAGCAGAGCTGATATTACAGACAGGCTGTGAGCAGAAATGAGAATTAGATAGGAAAGTGAAGCACATTGTCTGTAATTGCTGTGTACTGTAATTGGAGAAGCAACAACAGGCAACAACATTTCTAAGAAGCAGAAATGGGCCAGAACAAAAAAAAATCTAATTTAAAATCCAGGGGCGCACACAAGATGATAATTATTTAATAACTGTCGGAGTTAGGAAGCTGAATGTTTTTTAAGAAATAAACCTACTCGCCAGGTAGACATCTAATAGGTGCATTAACCGCACGGCTAGCTTTGTGATTTGGACTGAAGTGCAGTGTAATTGGGACTCATTTGGATTTTTTTTTTCAATGTAGTGCTAAAATAGAGTCCAAAGCTCCCAGCATCCCATCTCTGTTCAACATGGCAACTTTAACATCAGCAGCAGGTGTACTAAAATAGCTCAATCATTCACTTACTCCAGGATGCTAGAACCTACTCTATACACACGCACGCACGCGCGCACACACACACACACACACACACACACACACACACACACACACACACACACACACACACACACACACACACACACACACACACACACACACACACACACACACACACACACACACACAGAGGTAAGGCCTACCTTTATCTTCTAATCAATGACAATTTCCGTGGAGAGGCTGAGTGGACCACAAGAGGAGGACGGTCCAAGTATGTCTCCATCTTTCACCACTTGAGGAACCAATTTACCCACACTTTTGACACACTAGGAATTCTGTCTCGCTGGGAGGATAGCTGGAGCAACTAACAAGGACAAGGTGCGGACATACAGTATTGGACAGGTGTCATGACGACTCTTTTCTACTGGTGGAATAAAATAAAAAAAACCTGTCAACCATCACTGACTCCACCTAATCTCACCATTTCCCTTCTCCTCCTCCTCTTCATCAGCATCAACATCAACTCCCTGTTAGAGAGATCCTGTCACCAGTGTCTCTTAATGAACAAATGTGATCAGCTAAAGACACCGACTTTGTATGAAATGCAAGCAGAGCTGTCACAACATCCCGCCAATGCTATTCGTGCATGGGCTGTATGTGTGTTTTCTTTGGGGAATAGGGGGCGGAGAACGTCAGAATGCTCTGCACATATCTCGGTGAATTACTGCTGACAGCTATGATAATTAACAAGCTGCAGGCATCGACTACTCGCACTTCAAAGAAACTCCACCCGCTAAACACCAACAAACGTACAAAATATCCAGCTATAGCAACTCGGTTGAACTCGCAAATGTACCGCCATTACCCTCCCCTTTAGGCAAAGGCAAAGAGGCTGCAGTCCATCTACCTCTCCTGTCTCGTTAGAAAATACAAGCAATTATTACACATCCGACTGCCAAACTGTCTCACCCCCTCTCATTCACTCCTCCCCTCTCCTTGTCTCCTCTTTTTACCCAGCCCTCCCCTTCTCCTTTTGCAGCTCCTTCTCCCTCACTTCCTCTCATCTCTCCCCTCTCGCTGTACTGTGCCCTGATCATACTCTCTCTCTCTCGCACTCTCTCTCTCTCTCTCTTTCTTTGCTTCAGGTCTCCGTGGGGACAGAAGCCATGCATGCAAAATGAAATTACTTCAATCCGTTGGCCTTGGCAGTGGCGTATAAATCCTCACCAGTTAGGAAGTGATAGCTCTTCATAATTCCATTTGGGTTTTCCCCGCCCTCCTGATTTCCCACTCATTTTCCAACTTTTCCTGCTTGGGTGGGTGGGAGTGGTGGTGGTGGGGTAGATATTCAGCTGCATTTTTCCACAGTCATTCCAGCCAATTAGTTTCCCTCCTTCAAGGTTCAAGTTAGCGTGTTGAAAACTACTGAGGGATGGCGCCAGGGTCTTTAATCCTTATCTGGTGTGGCACAATATTTGTGCATGGATGCATTGGCACACATATTTACTGTGCACACAATTGTTCCTTGCCTGGCTCATAATTACTAATGTATGCAAAACCACTTCAGCAAGCACGTCATATACAAATGTACACGGTTATGCATTAAATGATCCGATATTGGATGTCAAGGATTTCAATCAACTATCTCTTGTTGCATGTTATCAGTATTCTCAATTCATCACAGAGCGTGTGACAGTGGGGATGTCATTTCAACAGTGAGCAGCTCTCACCTTCATTCTGCCATGAGATGGACACCAAGAGTTTATCATAACCAATAGTAATCAGAAACATCTTTTCACATTTTTAATTTCTTTGTGTTTCTTCTCTGTTCCCACTGATTGTTCCTCGATTTTCTTGACAGTGCGTGAGTGAGTGAGTGAGTGAGTGAGTGAGTGAGTGAGTGTTTGTGTGTGTGTGTGTGTGTGTGTGTGTGTGTCTGTATGTGTTTTTATCTCTCTTAAGGGGGCATAGAGTGGACCAGAAGCCCTCAGTGAAGACGGATTGATAGTGAAAGTGGGGAGAGAGAGAGAGAGAGTGAGAGAGAGAGATAGATACAGAGAGCGAGAGAGAGAGAGAGAGAAAGAGAGAGAGAGAGAGAGAGCGAGAGAGTCATGACTGTGTCATCCGGCATCAGAAACCAGACACTGTCTAAGTGACCTATTTGTTGACGGATCAAAGCAATTCCCTTCATTACTGATAACTTGTCTGGTTCTTATGTAGATCTTATCAGTGAGCTTAGCTCCCCTTCTGCCAGGCAAAACTGAATCAAATGAGAAATGATCATGCTGCCGGGGCTTCTGGGAAAACAGAGAGGAGGAGATGAAGAGAGGGGAACGAGTAACACAGAAGAGCCATTCTATTACCCCAGTTACTGGAGGTGCAGAGGCTTACATTCTCACTTAAAATGTCATTAACTCACACTTAAAAGAGTATCCAACTACTACCACTTAGATGTGTGACTGCACAGCATGTTCTAAATAAACACTGCAAGATATTTATACTCGAATATAAATATGAAATACTGAAGGAATCTTGAATATGAAAGGGGTCACTTGTAACAATGGAACTTCTCAGCTCCCTGGAGCTTTATGGTGAGATACAGCTCATTGTTTTGGTTTGGAGCCGACTTCACTGCTTTTAGTTCACTCTGTCTGCTCCACTAGTGTCGCTTTTGGTCACAGCAGGAACGTGACAATGAGCGCTGATGTTGCCCCCTATCTGCTGGATGTGTAAACAAGCAGCTGTCAACTTCAAAAGTCATGTCAGTTTTGCGTTCACAGCATGTGTCCCAGTATGCTCCAAAGTGGCGTCTACTTTTTAAGTGTTTAAAGTTTCAACTCAAGCAATGGTGAGTGTCTCTGCTTCGTGTGATACTAAAGCGTTCCTGAGCGTATTACCATTGCATTTGTTCGCCTCAGCATTGGGGGGGTAGAAGTGCACAGGCTTAGCGCTCCGTACAGAATTGACACTGACAGTGCCAGTATACTCATTATGTTTGCAGGTCTGTCCTCCTCATCAGAAGATGGAGGGGCTGTTCAAGTAATGCTACAGGCAGAAGAAGGTTTAGAACAAGGTTTAGAACCAGTCCTTGTACTGTTTTTACAAAGGAAAAACACCAAAGATAATGTAGAAGGGCAACAAAATGAGGGAAAATGTCTTTTAGTAAGGTGTAGGCAATGGCGTGCTGCCAGAACAGCCTCAATGCACCTTGGCATTGATTCTCAGATAGAGGTTATGATACAATTGGCTTCGGTCAAAATCAGTTCTTGTGCAGACTCAAGGCCGTATTCCACCGGCTGCCTGTCCGGTCCTTCTCCGCTCCAGCACGGCATCGGAGCTGTCAGGTTTTTACTTTAGTCAGTGCGTGAGCGTCCACTAGCTCCGCTGCACCGTCTCTCTGCTCCGCTGCTGCTCCAGCTGTCCGGTGAAATACGCACTGCTTCTATTTCTTCCGGATGCCTGAGCTCACCGCATCAATTTAGCACAGAACACATCGAGAGAGACAGGACACAGGCGCCGGCAAAACAATAAAACCTCCGGTTAATTTTCAAAATAAGACACCCGGTGTTCACAGGAGGTAACAATCCCAAAGCAGAGACACATATAAGCATGTCCACTGTTCTTGTACTCATTCGGATGGGAACAATAACCTTCCGTGCATTTGTTGTTGAATAAATACCACATTCAGATTCACACATTATCAAGTGTGATCGCCCGTCACTTTTAATTACCGCACGAGAAGTCTCAAGACTCCAGCTGTCCGGTGGTGCTGGCCGTGCCCGCTCTGAAAACGGAGCCGGTGGGTGTTGACGGACGTGGGCGCATGGAGCAAAACAGTTGGACAACGCATGCGCAGCCAGTGGAATTCCGGGGTAACAGACTGATGCATGAATAAAATAAGTTGCCAGGTGCTCTTTGTTCTTTTTATTGAGTGACTCGGTGCATGTATAGGTACAGCCATTATATGAGGCAAATACATAATATAATTGACCTTCCACAAACCTGGAAGTTAGGTGGAAGACAATCTACAGTTTAGCATGTGCAGAGAACAGCAATCACCTATGCATTGCTATAATGTGTTTTGGGGCATTGTGGGTGAAATTGAAGTAATTACCATACAAATGATACATCCATCTTGGAACTTTAGATCCTTGTGGGTTAGCTGGTTCAGTGGTTGAGTTTTTTTTCAGCTGGTTTCACGATAGCAAAACTTTTCCAATGTATTATTATAGATAAAAACTGAAGCCAAGACATGCACCCCAGACACAGGCTGATGGTTTCTGGGGCACTGAAGAACTGACTGGAGGCCTGCTCACACTGTGATCACACTTATGCCTCGTTTCCACCGAGTAGAGCGGGTCGGGTCGGAGCGGCTCAGAGCGGGACAGCTCACTTTTAAGGCCAGGACACACCAGTCCGACTACCCGAAAATGGAGACTGCCGATTCAGGGAGCTCCAGTCTTCCCGTCGCGGCCGAAAAAGTGCAAAGAACACACCAAACTGACTGCTGACTTTCCGTACGCTCTGCGCTTGCGCGGGACGTAATGTCTCCATAACAGCAGGCGGCGCTAATCTGTATTGTGGCCCGAAAAAATACGGAAGCCGGAAATGATGGGATGGCTCTCTAGACCATAAACATAGATAGAAATACGTATTTAATATTTATGGACCATAAAGGGCACCATTTTTAGCAGAGAGTGTCGATCATGGTGTCGAGCAGTCAACAAGGGTTGATGCATGTGAGTACTCGCTGAACAAAACAAACAAACACATTAAAACGATGGCTAACTGTTGTTAGCTGTTTGTGCTACACGCCTCACTTCCAGGCTTCACTGATTCGCTAGCCCTCCACAAATCAAATTGCTCCAACTGAAAGACTGCCTGCCGTCGATTGAACATGTTCAATCGGCTCAAATCGACCGATTTCACGGCACACACCAAACAGATTCGTGTCCCCACCCCCTCCCGACTCTACGACGGCGATTATCGGGCCGGTGTGTCCTGGCCTTTAAGAATCTCGGCCGCTTCTTTATTTACTCCCTCCGTGTTGTTGTGAGCACATAGACGGCTCGGTGCAACTGATAGAGACAGTGAGCGAACAGCGCTGGCTGCGGCAGCTATGTGACATCGTAGCAGTGGGACACAGTGTAGCCAACTGATTCATTTAATGACGAGGAAAAACACCACACAATAAACAGTGCCGCGCTCACGTTTTCGCCAAAACACAAGACTCTCTTCACTCCAGCCGAAGTGACTACACACGGCAGAAATGATTCTTTCGACCAACTGTGGTCAAGCCAGCGGTCTCTCGTTTTTTTCTTGGTCAAACCAGCCGCTTCTTTATTTATTCCCCCTGTGTTGTTGTGAGCACAGAGACGGCTCGGTGCAAGACAGTGAGGAACTTGGTTGCAGGGGGAACTGTCAAGTGTAAATTAACCCAATGTATTACAACACACCTGCTGCTGCTGTAAATAGGCTATAGCATTAATGCTATTCAATTAGGCTACCTCCAGGGCAGCAATACATTTCACACATGATTGCTTTAAAAAAAAAAAAAAAAAGTAAAGTAAAAAAAAAATAAAAAATCGTCAAAAATCTGCGCAAAAACTGCCGATGCCGATAATTCCGAAACATGCGAAAATCGGTCGGGCCCTAGTATGTACAGTTTATAGTAATTATATATAGGGGAGAGTGGCCTAAGTTGTGCAACTTTTCACTCAAAGTGACTTTAAAGTAAGGCCTTGACAGTAAAGTCTCCAACTCAAATATGTACATATATTTCAGGGTGTTGTGCATCCCTGGCAATAAAAACTTTGGATCTGGAATAAACTGTTGAAGAAATATAGCTTTCGGAAAAAAAGTTGTCTTGTTGCACAACTTGCCCCCGGTGTGGTGTAAGTTGTGCGGTTGGAGAGAATACCATGGGGTAAATTGTGCCATTGCTATATATCTCATAAACTGTTATGCAAGACAAATCCATAAGACAATTACTTATTTAAGGTTTATATAAAGTAAATAAAGTAAATATTTGACAAAGATTGAAGGACAATTTTCTTAAATAAGGCCTAGCAGATCTAATGCTTTTACCTGCAAAGCTCACAATGACAAAGTCACCATTATCATCTTTCTGGCCATCCGAACTCTCATCAGTGGTGTTGTTAAGTGGAATTGAGATGTCACTCTCTTCTGAGCTACTGTAGACAATCACTTTCTTTTGGTGACCAGCGTATACAGCCATGCCACTGGCACAACTCTCAGAAATGTACTTTGCACTAGTTGCTCCGTGCTTGTGGAACCAACTGCCACCTGACAGATGTGATTCCCCCTACATTGCTGCCTTTAAATCAAGGCTCAAAACCCATATGTACACCCTGGTGTTTCCTCCCAATTAACTATCTTACCTCTGCACTACTATCTGTGTTTATGTGGATGTATGGGCTTTACGTCTTTTATTTTGGTTATTGTTATTTTACCTTCATTGTTTATCTCTGCACTATGTACAGCACTTTGGATAGTGCAAACTGTCATAAATGTGCTTTTATAAATACATTTTAATTACTTACTTACTTATAACTCACCTAGGCCCTTTGGCATAAATCACCCCAATCCCAGAAATTTGGATAATAAGCATGATGCAGCAATTTAGGGCTGACATCATGCTAACTGTATAGACTCAAAATGTAGCATACCAAAGCACTAAAACATGTGTCAAATGTTTTCAAACTTGTCTATAATTGTTCAGACACAATAATCAAAAAACCTTGATCATGGAAATTTTATTTTGAAAGGCAAAACACAGTTTTTTTAGCTTAAATGTGCTTATATCTTATTCCTTGTGTCTCCCTTCTTTACAGGATGAGTCAAATGGATGGCTCTTCTTAAATATGTGGTCACATTTCCAATTTCTTCCACGGTTTTCTAGAAACAAGGGGTGGCACAACTTCCAAAATGCACAACTTAGGCCACTCTCCCCTATCGTTATATAAATATTGTGACAATTGTATAATTGAAAGAAAAAAAACACACAAAATCAGTGCAATGAAATGGAGCAACAGTGATTTCTTCTGCTTTGAGAGAAGAACATCTTTAAACTTAAAAGTATCACTATACAGGCTTAAGAGTGTCACACACAAACATAAGTAAAACAAAAACATATAGGCACACACACAAACACACAGAGGCCTGCCATGAGTGTGCCAATTAGGTCCGGCGTAGTGAGCTGCTGTTTCAAAGAATGACACTGGCTCAGTGAGCAGCAGGACAGAAGCAAAAGCCATTTCTAGACAGCAAAGTCACATCAAACCCCTAAAGAGGTGAAAGCCAGGCTTTTGGTATCTTTAAAATCCAAAAAACAGGGATAGCTATACCAAACAATACATCGCAGACAGAAACAAACAGAGGGGCAACTTCCTTCAACAGCACAGTAAAGCTTAACAGACAGGCCAGGAATACAGGTATTGGCCAACAGGTTAAAATCAGCCTGGTTAACTATGTAGAGAAATATTTTTAGGTGGCATTGCATATCACACACGCACACATACACTCCATCTGTCAAATGTACTGTCTTACATTCACAACGATAAAAAGGACACTTTTGGTGTTTTGCTGTCACTCATCAAAGTGTTGGCATTAAAAGCTTTCCTGTGGACTTTTTAGAAAACAGGATTTTGGTCAAACTTTGATGTTGAGCATTGTAAACCTTCAAAAGGTAGGACATGATTGATGTTGAGTATCTCAGTCTGAAGTTGGGGTTTTCAATAATGCACTCACTCACTTTAACATAAAGCACAACCTGCATAACAGCTTGCATTCATTAGCTGGTCAGTCCATGTTAGCTGGAGTCTACAAGACAAAGACAAATACCTGTAGCTACAATATATGTATAAGAAGTCTACATTAACTGAAATATCTCCAAAATCATTAGATGGATTGTCATGAAGTATCATTCATTCAAAAGAGGCCCTCCAACTTTTTTATCAAATATGGGCTGACATTTGTTTCATGAAATTTGACATTATTGTCCTCCCTCTGAATGATTTATACTTTCCATCTAAAGCCATCATAAGATAAAAAATTTAATTTGTCGTTTATAATGACATTTCTGCTAAACTACTAACATTCCTATCAGCTTACGCTGTTTGTTTACTATTATTAAGTATTAGTATGCTACCATGCTAGACTAAGAGGGTGAGCATTTCTAAATATTATACATCATCATCAGCATACACTGTAATACTATAGTATACTTTAACATCTGTATGTTAGCATATGAAGTTGCATAGTTGGCCGGGCAGCGGGTTCTGGAAGTGTGTTACTCTATTCGGTAATCCCATTACAATTTGTTTCCTTCAACAATGTCTGCAACAATGCTCTCAGATACTGAAACGCTCATGAAGGACCACCTGATAAAAAATGTTAGCTATGTTTTTGAGAAATCGTGTTTTATCTGTCAATTTTGCTTGGCAGTACCAAATGTCATATCTACCAGCCTCACAGAGCTACTAGCATGGTGGCCATCAACAAAATGACTCCTGTATCTTCAAGGACGCAGCTGGTTTAATCACAGTTGTGTGCTCTCCTCATTCACTTCTATTATGTTTCAACATAGCCAAACTCATGATTGAATCGCTCTCTTCTTGATTTTTATTCTGGCTCATAAATGCAGCACTAAAACTACAATGGCATTTCAATCCTATAAATGCAAAATAAAGCTTACAACCAACCCCTATATTATATGATCGACTTAATTGACATTTTAAAATTATAATCACAGGTTGAGTTTGAGGTGAGGGAAAGTCATTTTAACCACACAGGCACGGCGCATGTATGGAAAGGTTTATGTCATTGCTTTAGAAATAAAGTGAGAAATGTGGAGGATGCCATTTTCAGATTTTCAGAGGGGACTAAAAAGGACAAAGGGCTAAAAAGATGCAATTTCAGATTAATCCCAATATGTGAGTGGGTGGCCGAAGGAAATGGAGAGATCGTGTACTCCTTGTGCTGTTGTATTATTTTAATGATAGGTTGAAGCGAAGCAGGTGAGATTATTTAAAGACCTTCCTCTACATTAGTGAAAAAATAATATGGAGTAATGGAAGTTAAGCAGTGAATGACTTTTCCAATTATTGCCGTGTGAAAGGAGCCCGGTCTTTAATAGTGCAGGCTTATGGCAAATTAGAGGTGTTATTCTCCCTGGAGGTAACAATGGAATGACTCGCCCTCCTCATTCCCCACTTCCAGGCGGGGAGAATGAAAATAAGGCAGCCATTGTGGTGGCAGACAAAGAGCTGCCGCACCCCTTGGCTTTGGGTTTAGCAGGGCTAGAGTGTGAGGGCTAACCATCACACTATTACCCCCTCTCCCTCCATCTCTGTCGTTCTCTTTCATTAGGGGATTGATTAAATTGTGAAATTGGGAGTGTGATGGATGCATGAATGACTTCTCCCCTGTCGCTCCCTACGGCTTTGACAAGGACAATATCAAGGACCTCCTGTTACTCCCTTCTCCTCCCCTCATCCCTTCATCCCCAGGAAACCCAATCTGGGTAATTAGAGTAAAGAGTGTTGGAGACTTGCAGGGGTGAGAGAAGTAGAGAGAGAGAGAGAGAGAGAGAGAGAGAGAGAGAGAGAGAGAGAGAGAGAGAGAGAGAGAGAGAAGAGAGAGAGAGAAGAATGTGACAGTGGCACAAAATCTGCTGCTATTGCACTTTTCCCCAGCCATTTACTCCACCAGCCCAAACACACACACACGCACGCACGCACACACACACACACACACACACACACACACACACACACACACACACACACACACACACACACACACACACACACACACACACACACACACACACACACACACACCTTTCATACCATCTTGTCCCTCTTCTCCCACACCCTTTCATTCTTTCCATTCTTCTCACTTACTAAATCAATCAGACAGCAGTGAGGAGGAGAAATGCAGACAAGATGGAAAATGGAGGGGAGAAATAGGGAAGAGTGGGAGTATAAGAGGGAAAAGAATGCATCAGCACAATTCCATCAGCAGAGCCCCAGTGGCTGGAAACAGGAAGTTTAGAGAAGATGTCACGACTTATTTGATTGGACAACTGCTAGCAGGACGGATCTATACTGGGAGAGAGCGGAAATAGTTTTTTCCCCCTTGACCAGACTAATGACCTTTGTCCGATTCTATGCTGCTCATATATACAATTCTCTTGCATTGTCTGACGGATATACATTCCTCACAACTTACAGGGTAAAATCCTTGGGAGGTATCATGAGGTAAATAGATGTCTAAAGACCCAGATGTGAGTTAAAAGGCAAAGGAGGAAAGGTGTTCAGGTAGGTAGCAGAATCTGTGCGCACGTTTGATGTTGACTGGAAGCCTGACAAAATAAGCTGCTCCCTGCCAAGGCTGCCCCTGCCAAGCACAGGCAGAAACTGAAGAGTGGCTGGGCCTTTCCATGCTGCCGCTGGGTGTTTTGAAAAGTTGCGCATTCACAACACAAAGACACACTCGTTCGCTCGCGTGCACACGCCGACACAGACACACACAAGCACTCACACATACATGGTTGCACGACAGCCTCTTAGTGTGTGTCAGAATGTTTCCTAGGGTGTTCTGGCTCCCACTATCCAAGCGCGGGATTCTGCTTGGCAAACTCCACCTCAGCTCGAGTCCAGCTGTCATCTTGACAAATGAACCCAGGAAGACTGAGGAATTGTGTGTGTGTGTGTGTGTGTGTGTGTGTGTGTAACCATGCATCCGTGACTGTGGATTAATTTTTTTTGTTGCTCGAACAGAAGTATGTGCATCATAAAGATGACACACAGATGGCTGATGTACGTACATGAGCATTTTTGGTTTTTCAAAAGCAGCTGGCCAGTCAACCCTTGATTGAGACAGATCAGGAATGGATCAGAGCCAGCAGAGGTCACTTTCTTTGAACCTCAATCTAGTGCTAACACATCTTCAAGAAAAGTGCACCGGGCATCATATCCACTTTGCTTTAGAGGCCGAATCCTCTTCAAAGTGGCACTCGCTACACAGCAAGCAGTACAAATCACCTTATGTAGAGAAGCCTTTCTCATGGCCTCAGATGAACCATTACCTCACCCCCCCCTTCCATATGCAGCGATGCCAGCCGCTCTGCATGGAGCTATGCATCACTCTGGTTTTATGAACAATGTGGGATGTTAAAGCTTTTATAGAGCGTTAGGAGGAAATGTTTTTCAGCACAAGGGTAGCCTGGAAATCCAGACCCTGATATCTTGAACGATAGAGGGTCTGGCCATGATCAATAGTAATTTCCAACTCAAGGGGCGGCTCCTACTTGTGCATTTCAAATGCCACTGCACGCAGTTGGATAGCACTACAACCAATCAGAGCAATGCACAAGGTGCGATACACAGCTGTTCGTTTAGCGAACAGCTGTTAAACTGTTAAATTAAATGTTTGCCGTTGTCGGACGGCAAAACAGAACATTCCACTTACTTGCTAATGAAAGATTTGAGTGCCGTCTTCCAAATCGTTAAGGGTCGAGGCCAAAGCAGTCTCAAACTCACACAACATATCCGCAGCCATCTTTGATGTTTACTATCACGGCTTCGACGTCGCATGCACGTCACTGTCGTCATCCGGTTACGTCCTCCCCAGAGTACCATATTAGGGGCTCTGGCGCGCCCATATTAGATAGAACCAATTGAAACCATAGCCAGATTTCTGGTTTTCTTGATAAAGCTTCAACGGAGTGTGTCCAGACCAACACGCGCAGCAAATTTAATTTGCCAGCGCCTAGTGGCAGGTCTGGGAATGCCAGGCTAGCACAAGGGAGCATTTGCCAGAAATACTAATAAACGAGGTGCAATGACAAACCTGAAAAGTTAAAAGGACGGGTTACAATATAGAGTCAACTTTTTATCCTGTGCTAAACTGTTTATTTTAGGAGCCGTTTCTTGAGAAGCTGTAAAGCATTTCATTGCACAGTGAGGCATTGTATCACACACATACACACACACACACACACACACACACAATGATGTGTGCTTGCTTGCTTGTACCATATTGTTGTGTCTGTCTGTGCTCCTCCGTGTCTGTTTGTGTGTGGTTAGTTTTTTTACCAGCATACAAAAACACAATCACCTCATGACAGTATCCATTATACTGTGCATGAGAGCATTCTGACGGAGGCCTTTCACTGCAAATGACAAAGTAAATAGGATCAGTTTATTCTGGTGCAGGCCTCCCATTTTTGATTTCCCTCACATATTACCTCCAGAAAAGAAAGAGCCAACGATGGGAAAATGGAAAAATACAAGCACATTAAATGAGATTAGAATTTTATATCACACGACTTGAATTCAAATCGGCCTCGATTCAATTCAATCTCACGCCCAAAGACTTTTCCCCTCGCAATTACTCTTTTCTTCCATTTTCTCTCAATTACGTTGCTTTGTGTTGAATCAGATTGTATTGTGTTACGCCTGTCTCTTGGGGAAACATGCAAACATTACCGGGGAGAGGTGGGAGGAAAGTGTTACCTGATGGTACAACCTCCATGTCTCATATCTTTCTTATGCTCTGTCTGTCTGTCTGTCTGTCTGTCTGTCTGTCTGTCTGTCTCTGGCTGTGTGTATGTCTGTCCGTCTGTCTGATCTGCTTATCTGCCTGGATGGTGTTCCATGTACCTATACATTTCTGCTCTACTGTCATTCTGTCCTTCTGTCTGTCTCACTACCAACCTGTCTGTCAACCTGTCCTTTGCATTCAACCGACCTTGTCTCCTATCACCAACGATCACTGCCACCCTCAGCCCCCACCAGCGCACTTCATTGCTGGTCCCCACCTCCCAGAGTCCCCTTCCGAATATCTTTCTTCCAATTTCACTGCACATTATTTTTTCATGTCTTAAGAGGAATAGGGATTCTGGGCTCTCCTTCATCCTACTGATCCACAGGGTTGCCAAGGCCAACCTCCAGGGGCAGCAGACAGAGGCGGTTTGTTAAGCTGTTATTTATCTCCTTCATAAAGTCCTCCTCATCTCCTATTAAAGAGACCAGAACTGTTGCCCTTGACTCACACATAACTCTTGTGTCTTTTGGGGAGGTGATTTACTGTTTAATTTGAACACCAACGGAACCCAGGAGGGAGCACGCCCGGTGCCGCCTGATGTCATATCAGAGGGAAGAATGTGTTGGGCACGATTTCTGAACACGAGTTTGTTTATCTGTGTGTGTGTGTGTGTGTGTGTGTGTGTGTGTGTGTGTGTGTGTGTGTGTGTGTGTGTGTGTGTGTGTGTGCGCGTGTGTGTTGGGGGCATCTGTGCTGTCTGTGTGTATGAGCGAGTGGGTGGCTGAGACAGTGTTTTTGGCTGTTTGTTTTGTAACAGTAAAGCCTCAGCAGTAGCAGCTCTGGGCCTGGGCATGCACAACAAGACCACATCTGCAAAATGTTCTCATGGAAACTAAGCAGTAGCCGAGTATGTCTGATGAACATGTTTACTGGGGACTTCACGCCACTAATTTCAAAATAATGACAAATTAAACGCCGAAAATTAGATTTCAGTCTCCCTTCCCTGAACACGGGAGAGAAAGAACAAAGGCCACATCCTGTTGACAAATACGTGAATGTGGAAACAATTTGTTTTTCTCGTCAACACCAGGAGATTGTAGGGGACTCCATTTCCTGCAGCTGATACATGTAATTACATTGATCTCACTAATTTCATTAGGGGAAAGAAAATTAAGTTCATAATGTATTTGTAATATGCCAACACAAGACAACTGAACAGAAGAGAGAGAGGGGGGGAGGGGTCTGGCTCTTAAGAAAATACTGGATCATTGAGGAGAAATAAGAATTACAGGTAGCACGTTACAATAAGGTTACATTAATTAACAGTTAGAAAATGCTTATATAAGGCTTAATAAGCATTAACGGAGCACTACCTAACTGTTAATAAATGTTTAATAAACACTACTAATTAAGCATTAACTAAATGTTATGCTTAGTTTATGATTAACTTAGCATTGGTTAACGAAGCATTAACTAACCGTTAATAACTAAGCATTTATACTTACTTGATTCTTAATAGGTATTTACTACGCATTAACTAACCCTTAATATCATTAACTTAGCATTAACTAACAGTTAATTAATATACCCTTATTGTAAAGTGTTACCGAATGATATAAAGAAATGGTGTTGTCAAAGAACCCATAAAGCTATTCCCTCCCTATTTCATGATTGCCCTTAACCACATCCTTGCGTGACATATTAATGTGCCCTCAGATGCTCACCTCTTCTTTTAAATACCCCGTTCTCGACCTATTAGCTCTACTAGTCCTATTGCTTTTACGGTCATATGATTCATTCATGACATGACCTGTCAAAAAAAGACAGGAGTGAGCATGTTCCTCCATGGTTAAGACTCCATTAGCAAGAATAGCAATGTAAAGCACTCTCCACTTTCTCTGGTGTTTTACTCCTGCCATCAGAACTACGTGTGGCTATCTAACCTTATTCAGGCTCTCACAAGATAAGACACTTAAGCTATATCTACTTGCATTAATAGAACAGCAAATATCTTACATGTTATTATAAATGAAATATTAAACTGCAAACAAGACGCAGCATCTACATCCATGCTAGATGAGCTCAATTAGGCTTTTTTTAAGCACAGTTGTGCTTTTGAGCTCCATGAAGTAGAGTTAGAGACTTGCAGGCATATTGCAGATATGAAATATATATTTTGATTTGATGGTGGCACTAAAGGAAAGGGTAAGGAATGATCAAAGTTAATACAACCCATGCTGAATGGTTGCTGAACGTAACTACCAAATTGGATGTCAATCTTGCTAAAACTTTTAGAAATGCAAACCTGGCTTGCTCCTTGGGCTAGAGAAAAAGTTAGACCACCAAAGTCAGTAGGGTTCATCTATTTGGGAACCTGACCTAATTAGGATCAGTAAATAGAAAAGTATGTATTTATCTAGCCAAATGATTTGCAGACTCCAAACAAGGGGTTGCTTGTGCTGGAGGAATAGTCACAGCTGGGGTTTGGAGAGGAAATGCCTCGTGAATTCTTCAGTAGGTGAAATCAAAACAAGAAGCCTCGAGTTTCAAACTAACCAAAACGTGTTACTGAGTTAAAAAAAAGAGCAAACAAAATGCTGACCGGACTGTTTGTGCTCTTTGCCCAGAGCTGGCCAAAGTCTCTCCCTTCTTTTTCCTCCGTCCTCGTACATTACAGGAGGTCCACCCATACTAGAAAGCTGTTTATTGTTCCTTTCCTTTCTTCCACGGCTTCACAACGTGTATGCAGTGTGAGTCCATTGAGTGCATGTGTGTTGAAGCTGTACGCCTGCCAAGGGAAGGACCTTAACGGTGCAAAAGAACATTGCAAAGACTACAAAACAAAACAGCCCCACACAAAATATGCTTGAGCACATATACAATGTAGCAGCGCACATCCTGTACAGTCCATGTGTTTGATAGACTTAGTGTAGACACACATTTCAATGTTTTCACAGCCTGAATTTATTTAGCCCAGAAAAAGAGTTTTGTTCACTTCAACATTCATAAAGCGTTCCATATGGGCGGCAATGTGGTTTCCTACTGACCAAGCAGCTGGATCGGACTGTGATCCTTCAATGCTCACAAGCCTGCATTTCACCCTCCTGCAGTTTTCTCTAGTGGACTAGGTTTAAAAAAAAAAAAAAAAAAAAAAAAAGATAGAGGCCTGTTCTTTCTGGCTTAGCTTTTTCTTCTTTGTTTAGGGATAAAGCAGCAATGCGACCAAACAAACCCCCCAAACAATGAGCATAATTTATACAAAAGGCAAAAACGCGGCACATGCCTTTTGCTGATCCTTTGTTTGCTGCCTGTGTAGGACAAGTCATTTCTCCTCTGCGCCTGTGTTTATGAACGGTATGTTTGTTTGCGATTGAGCGTGCGTGCTCGTGAGCGTGTGTCTCAGCAGGACAAGAGTGGAGAAAGATGAAGGGGGCAGAGGGGAGCAGTGCAGTGCTGGTGTTGCCCGGGTTGGAGGGGTGGCAGATGCCAGAAGGCTTCATTAGAGTTGAGGGAAGAGGCCGTGAACAGCAGTTTCTCCGGGAAGTCTATCAGACCTAAACACAAACATGGACGTGCCTCTAATCCATGGTCTATAGCTCTACATTCCCTCCCTCCCTCGCTCCCTTCCCTTTCATTCTGTTGCTTTCACTTGTTCTCAATCATACCACCCGCTACCCTTCCCAAATTCTCCAATGCAAATTCTCTAATGCAATCATTTCCTGCTCCAGCTCACTTGTACAATATGTTGCTTTTTGTTCCTTCTTTCTTTCAGTCCCCCCCCCCTTTATTTTTGCCTGTCTTTCTGGTGTTTTTGTTGTTGTCGTGTCTGTCAGTGAAGCGGAGCAGTCATTAATCACTGGTAAATGTACGCAGAGGAGAAAGCAGACACCTCGGGGGTGAGGGAGCGGGGTTCTCTCATTCTGTTCAGAAAACGCATTTCTCAACTCGCTCCACGGAGAGAGACACAGAAACTGGAGCACAGGTGCTGCAGCATGTACAATAAACATAACAACTGTCTGCAACACACATTAAATCAAACACAAGTCGGTATTTTTGAGCGCTGTTCAACACGCATTATCCTTTTTAGTCAACATATCTTCTCAAGCTACTACCAGGCAATAGATGCCGGCAACAATCTAACGATGCAAATGACTTGGTCGATAAAAGCAAAGGATATCAAATAAACCTCTCTTTCTTCATATTAGTCAATAAAGGGCTCCACACAAAGTACCCATTTATTTGGCGTATTGCTCTTGCACCCGCTGTTTCTCCCTGCGGTATGACTGTCAATATAATGTCCTGTGATTATTGAGCTACGCAGCCACACTGTATCGGAATATCTAGCTTCTCCGTATCAAGAACAGCAGCAGGCAGACAGACGAAAAAATGTCTTCCAGTAGTAATATTATCCAAAAAAACAACAGTATGGCTGAAAATTGCAGTAATTTTCCCCCATCTCTTATTCCAGCTCTCAAAATAAATTGTCTTCTCTCTAAAAATAATATCTGTGTTAGGCAAAAACACTCAAATATTACGCGGAGCTAAGGGGGTTCAGAAGTGAATCAACAACAGGTTTTAAAAGACAGGAGGCTGTAGACGCCTAGATACACACGTCCACCAGGAGAAGCAAATGCTTAAAGTAATATGGTATGCTTTTGGACTTCAAGAATAGTTTGACATTTTGGGAAATAAGCTAGGGAGACAAATAGCCAAGGTCAGCATAAAGACGTCATGAAGAATACAGGGGAGGGCTAGCTTAGCTTAGGTCCAAAGGCAACAACATCCACCTGCACCATTACAGCTTGATCCTCAACACTATATACTGTATCTGGTTTGATTAGTTATGCAAACAACTACATTTATCATCCGTTTTCATTTTTATTGCTAGTGTAGCTGTCTTTGAATGAAGCTTCATAGTGAATGGACCGAAATGACAGCGGTATCCATCTTCTCGTTTCCCTCTCAGTGATAAACTGAATATGCATATTGACCCAAATGTCTAACTAGTCCTACAAATGTTGGTGCTTCCTAATTTACAGGCAGTTAGCTGTATAAATAGTCAGATATAGTCAATACAGACATCTCTTTTCAACCAGTTAGCATTACCATCACCTGCATCAGCAGCTTTGATCTGCCAAAACCACATCTTTCTCACAGACACAGAGTCAGCGAAAAGTACAAGGCATTTTTGTTTTTTACTGGACACACATTTATTCATACCCCGTTCTGGCTAAACAGTTGTTTCATCAGGGTTTTGTTCATTTTTCTGCTGACGGCTGTTCTAATAGGGGGTTAAGGGAGTTGGCTGATGGTGGTGGTGGTGGTGATGGTGGGGCGCTTACGTTGAGTCTTTATTTACCCGAGCAGAAGAAATCGATGCTTCTCTGCCGTAGGAGAAGTGTGTGGATCAATGGAAGGTTTCAAAAAGCCTCTGTGAAAAAATCAATGTCCCTTACATTCTATTGATGGCAGTTTGGCTGCAGAAGAAAGAGAACGACAAAGAACACCTGTTTACTGTGAGAAATTACCCCCCCTCCCCTCCCCTCCCACACACACCTTCTTTGTTTTAGCCCGTCTAGATCTTTTCCTATCCTTGTTTTAACAGTCTTGCGTTTCTGTGCACTTTCATTTTTCCAAAAGAACATGTGCACCACACACATACACACATATCCATCCATCCATTGCCAGCCGAGGTGGGTCCTTAAGTTGCATATACTCTGTTACATAAAGTCAAATTTCTAAGTAAATTGTACTTGTTGGAATAGTTTTAGTGCAGCCTTTTTTTTACTCTTACTTGTGGAGAATCTTTTTGTGAAAACGTATTACATTTACATGTGGATTCATTCATTGCCCTACCTGCCTATTTATGCACTATTAATTCACTTATGAATAGCAGTATGATGGTGGGAAATACATATAAGACGAATCATTCTTGTCCTCACTTGTTTTCCTTTTTCCACTGTCCGAAAATATAGATTTCAAGTAGTGTGAGGAGATAATATTAGCAGACCATAGTGAAGTCGGTATCTATATTAGTCTCGACACTTGAGGAGGTTCTCGGCTACTCTACCTTCCTCTGCTTGTTATAAAGCACTGCTGTCCACATTCTGGAGAGGCAAAAAAAAGAAAGCCGGTGTTGGTAACACCAAGCTCCATTCACTACACCTGTGAGACACTAGAGGCTGATAAGGTCTAATATTAAGCCAGATTGTCACACAATGCTGCCTTCACTTTGATGTACAGTGGGCGAGTCTGAAGTGCTGTAGCAATTATTTCAGCACTGCTATTAATAAGAAGCGGTCAATAACGTCTCACTGAGCTCTTACACCGTCTTGGCCTTGAGAGAGTAATGGGGAGTACAGCCCTGCCAAGACTTTTACCCATATAAGCAGTCAACATTTCCCTGGGGCCGTGTCAAGCCTGCACGCTCAGGGGCCAGTCAGTCGGGGGCCTCTGTCCTGACACCTGCCCGATGCGGTGCTGGCCTGATCAAAGTGACAGTGTTGCAGACCTGCGGAGATCCAGGTGAGGGCTGCTGTCACCCGAGCCTGTCCAAATGATGGCAACTTGGTCAGGGCCCGGTGGGGGAAAAAAAGCAGCAGAATAGTGGGGGAAAAGGACGCTGCCTGTATGTCACTCAGCGCTGCGCTGGATGACAGAACAGCCCATTAGGACAGGGACTGACTTCACAGGCCATTAGGGGAGGCATCACACAGCCACAGCACACGGAGCACTGAGTAATGGCACAGTGGGAGAGAGAGAGAGAGAAAGTCAAGGGAGGAGAAAAAGATGAGACAGAAAGATTGTCAAACTCTTCTTTTTTTTGCAACATGTTACACGTGTGGAAATATTTTGATCTAATGTCGGGGACTGAAAATACATTTTCCGTCTTCTTGTCGACATTAGCAGGTGCAGTCAGCTTGTTGTCAAAATATATTTTTGTCAAAAAGTGAATATCTCCTGATGATCTGCTACCTGGTTGTACTTTGTGTGCGCTGAAAAATAAATCCAGTGTTAATACACAGCCTAGGTTCTGTAAAAGGGACCCTTTGTTTACATACCAGTTAACAAAGCCTAGGCTGTGTATTAACACCAGATTTTTCTCAACAAGCACATAGTACGGACAGGTAGCGGATTGTGAGGAGATTTTCACTGATTTTGACAAAAAGTCATTTTGACGACAAGCATTCTCCAGAATCACTGACTCCACCTTTAAGATAACATATACATCTTTGGATTGGATTTGAGGGAGTTTTGACTGAGGAGAATGGAACAGATGCACACCAAGCCTTTTCAACAGACGAACATACTAGTGGCCTAAACACATAAACAATAAGTCAATGGCAGACATCATCCCCATGCCATCCATATAACCCCCAAGAGCTGTCTCCTTGTTAAAATCTCTAGTTCGCAGTATGGCGATGCCTGCCCTCCAGTCTTCATTAAAAGAGAGAAAGACGGAAGCCGGAGAGGCCAACAGAAGCATCAACACGCATCACTTCTCCTCCTTCTCTGAACGCTCCACTCTCAGCAATCCACCAGCCCCTGACGGACCTATTTACTGCAAAAAGTGAATTTTGTTTGGCTGCACGCTATACTTCCAAATGTAATGTTCCTTTGATAGCCTCTGTCTTTCTCCCTAGTTCTGACCGCCTCATGGAAACAGCCCGACTGTCTGTCTGGCCAGTTCATGGCTGGTGTAGCACTACTGAAGGCATTAGCAGACTCAGATGAGAGCGCCACACCGTGCCAGGCTGATGGGACACACTCCAACTGTAGAATCCAAAACACATTTCAAAACAAAAGGCTTACAAACTCTCCCGTTTTTTTGACTTGATGTTTTAGTTTTCACTATAAAGAAAAGTTTCCTTCAAGCAGCTCCCAAGGCTTTTCCCCTGGGGATTAGATGAAACCCGGGAGAAATACAAAGGACAAAAACAAAAGAGAGAAATGCTTCTTTTGCAAAAATTTAAGACCCGAAAGAGATAAACTGTGAGAGTTTTGTAAACAGCATGGCAAAGCTGATGGCTCGACATTCCAGATAAAGAAAGAGGGATGGTGGGAGCAGGAAGGGAAGCGGCGTTCTATGGAACGATGTTTTTTTGATGAATTACAGCGCGCACCACAAGCTTATACAGTCTGCAGCTATGCTATGAGAGAGGCAAACTATGCATTCTTTTGTGACAACATCTCTGAATTCTAAGCATTCTGCTGCTGGAGCTTTTGCACAACACACTTACACACACACACACACACACACACACACACACACACACACACACACACACACACACACACACACACACACACACACATTTATTTATTTATTCATGTTTTCTTTCCCTCTCAGACACGCTTGTACAGGCTCAACCTCCAACCTTCGTCACGTCGCGCTTGTATTTTGTATCAAAACTAGCAGTTTGTGCAGACATGAAATTTGCAGTGAGGGGGAGTCAGTTGTAGTTGCCACATTCCATTCTTGAATGCTAAATAAGGAGAGGTTTATTGAATAACGATGAGGCACCAACAGCAGAGGTGATAATACCCGTATATTCCTTGTTGTGTAGACATGAATGCAAATGATTTTTCATGTTATCATGTTTGATTTCTGAAGTTCAAACCATTATGTTTTTTTTCTGTGGCATAGGGGATGAACCACTCTCCTGCTCTTTCGGGCCTGGAAATAGTAGCTTTTCATACTTTCTTTTTATATCCCACAGGAGTCCTAGAATTATGGCTTCAGTAAAGATTATGTGACAAATTGTACAGTTATAAAAGGAGCTATAGAAATATAATTGAACTTCGGGCAACCCTTCTGAAATGGCCTGATAAAAGGAAAGAATGGAAGCATGAAGGAGCTGAAATAATCATTTGTTTCCCCGTGAACTCGATGGACCCCACACTGTGGGGAGAGTTTAGCTGCTTAGCTGTCCTGGAGCCTTGCTCTGTGTCTGAATGATGGAGAAGAACTTTCCAGGCTAAATCTGGGCTTTTTAAAATAACCAAAGATTTTGTGGCTAAAATTGCCTCATGGGAAAACAACAGCCAGGAAGTGGAGAAAAACAAACCGTTACGGGAATGTATGTGTGTCCACACACACACACACACACACACACACACACACACACACACACACAAAACAGCATTTGCTACAGTATATGAAGGTGCCCTCAAAAAATCCCAGCTGTAAATTCAGAGCGAAATCAGTGATGCGGCCCCCAACTCATCTGTCACTTACGCTGACGAGCATCTGAGGGAACGGTCCTCTGGAATTTTCCGCCACGTTGATTGGCGGGATGACCCAGTCCCTCTTCTGCCTCCGTAGACCCTTGGAGTTGTTCAGGCCCAACCCCGAGAACCTGATGACAGTCGGCGGTGCTGGGAACGCCTCCTTACTCTCTTTCCTCTCTGCGACTTTCCCCTCCTCCTCCGTGACCTTTAAGACAACAAAGGCTTTATTAAGAAAGGCTGCTAATGAGTACAATAACCGATGTGATGAGGCTAAAATATTTTCCGTCTCAAAGCAAAAAAAATAAAACATAAATCCCCAGGACAACAAGACGAGCATTCTGGTATTGTGGTATTGTTAACCAGGTTAATGGATATATTCGATATCTTTGTGAACCGTATATCCAAGTGATTTTTTTTTTTGGGACGTTGGGTCATGTGTTAGTTAGAGAAAATGTGTGAGGTTTTTTTTTTAGACGATTTTTTTTTTTTTAGCGATTCACACTCACTATGTAGACATAGCGGATCGTTTAGAGATATTCATTGATTTTAACAACCAGTGATTTTGACAACAAGCATTCTCCAGAATCGCTAACTCCACCTTCAAGTGGTTAGAGCTGTGCAAGAAAAACAGTATTTTAAACAAGCAGCCAGGCGACAACCCTAACCATCTGATCATATACTACTATCAACCTGTGCCATATGTCAGAGGTTCCTGCTATCTACTTTCCCTAATCTTATGGTAGGCCGTAGCATAAAATGGAAAAAAAAAATCACATCCAAAATAACAAATTCTCAGCACAGACAGCAAATAAGAATTCTGGTAGCAGCATCCCATTGCTGACTAAAATGATTACCCCAGTGAAGAGAGTGTGCAAGGCAGGTCTCTGGTTCCTCATTCTCCATCATAAAGGCATAATGCACAGTCTTCCTTTTGTCACTATGGTGCTGCATGTGCAACTCACATGGGCTTATTTATTGTACGTCTTTGTGATCTGCAATATTTCTGCTGCTGTAACCGGAGAGAATGCATAATGCTGCTACAGAAACCAACTGTTGTGGATCCACTCACACACTAATTCACTCTTTCAGTTCAGGATTATGAACCTTGGCAACCAAGACAAGGATCATTCACACACCTCCTGCTTTAACACCGCTATGTATAGAGCTTTACAACAATGGCTCTCTGTAGTCATCTATCAGAGCAGTATGTGGCAGGTACATAAAGTGTGATTATATCATGCTGGGCCTCTGAGCCCAACAGACACTATTGCATCTTGTACTATGTGATTGGATTTACTCAAAGTCTGGTTATAAACTCAAATACATATAAACATATTAATAAAGAAAAAAAGGATGCTTTAACGATGTAGACTTTAAATCAATGGACACGGTAAATATACTTTTTATGGTGTGCAATGACACCGAATAGGAGTTTCGTGTGCGGCTGTGGCTAAGGAAGAAGTGGGGTTGTGCATTGATCGCAAGGTTGACAAAAGTATAAACTTAATACAACTATAAGCTCAACCAATTATTTTGATCCATACTGTAACTCTGACTGCCTTGATGAAACTTCTCAAAATAACCAACATGGAAAGGGGAAAAATGCTTTGTATAATATAAATGTGCTCACATCTTATCTAGTTCATGTGTGTCATCGTGCATCCAGACATGAGCAGGACAGAGCTGTATGTGCATATAGGTGAAATAGATCATAAACTACAGACTCTAATATTTACACCTGGTATAAAAAAAGTCGGTAACACTTTACAATAAGGGTACATTAATTAATGGTTAGTTAATGCTTAATAAGGTTTAACTAACCATTAGTTAACTGTTAACTAATGTGTCTAGTAAGCATGTACTAATGGTATTCATGTTAACTAAGGTATTAATTACTACATTATGTAATGTTTATAAATATCCTATAATAACCTTAGTTAACCCATTAATTAAGCTTGAACCAACAGTTGATTAATATAATAAGCATTAATTAACCGTTAACAAATGTCATTTTTGTAACATTACTTAAGCATAATTAACCATTTATTAATGTTCTTTGTGACCCTTATTGTAAAGTGGGAACCATTTATCCATTAAGTAACACTTGCATACTAGTGCTGATTAAGCATCACTTGAGCATAATTAACCATTTCCTAATGTTATTTGTGACTCTTATTGTACACACCAGTGCTGAATAGGCATTACTGAAGCATAATTAACCATAATAGGCATTACTAAAGTGTAATTAACCATTTATTAATGGACTTTGTGACCCTTATTGTAAAGTGAGAACCATTTCTCATGAATTAACACCTAATAAAGGCATACTAGTGCTGATTAAGCATCACTTGAGCATAATTAACCATTTCCTAATGTTATCTGTGACCCTTATTGTAAAGTGGGAACCATTTATCACTTGATACACTTAATAAATGCAAAATAGTGCTGAATAAGGATTACCTAAGTACAATCCATCAATCTACAATGCTCTTTGTGACCCGTGTACATTCTCTATAATAACAATATTAAACATACTAAAATATTTCCAACTGGAAATCAATTCATGCCAACAATCTGTTATCAACACAATTCAGTCACAATTTAAAAAAGAGAGAATTTTATTTTACACGTTGCTATTCCAGGCTAAAATGGGCTTAAGCTGATCTTGTGTTGTGTATAATCGTCATAGAGATTACATGTTTTTTGAATGAAAAAATAGTGTCAACTTGTTAAAGGTTCAGTGAGAATTTTATTTGATTAAGGTACCAAAGATATTTGAGTTTCAGCAATGCAATGCATTATGTTATAATAATAATACATAATGTGGAACCATAATGCTATGCTATAATGATTTAGATAAAGGAAACAAAAATGCATCTGAACTGTTAACTGATTATTTTAATTTTTTCCATGTACATCAAATTGGTGATTAGACAAGATTCTTGGATTCCAGCCCAACTGCTTCATTTGGAGAGGAGCACCCAGGCCTGGAGTGGCCAGCAAACCCAAGAACTGGATCTAAAGAGAGCGAGAGATTATAAATGAGGGTCACCCCTCAACTGATCTTTCGAGTATAAATAAAGGTTAAATTAAATACATATGTGCTTATTCAAATAACAGTGATAGGGCCAGGTTAAACTAGTGTTTAGTCACAAGAGAGTGATCATTATTTTGTTTTATCTTCATTCCATAATTAAAAATGGAACTGTTATGTTCTTTGTGTATTTTATTTTTGTTTATGTTGCAACAATGATATATACACTTCAAGGAAGAGAGAGTAGAACATACATATTTACCTGTTAAACCTAACTGTTGAGTCAGTGTGTTTCACCATTGCTGTTAGTAATCCATTTCCTCCTGTTTGTTACTTTCAGAGAAAATCATTAAACTGGATATACTTTGTTGAAGAAACTATTTTGGAGTTCTTTGACGGTATTCATGTCAAATGTGAGAGTCGTGTTTCCAAATAAAACTAAAGATTCTAAATAAAATAAAATTCTCTCCTTTTTAAATTGTGACTGAATTGTGTTGATAACAGATTGTTGTCATGAATTGATTTCCAGTTGGAAATATTTTAGTATGTTTAATTTTGTTATTATAGAGAATGTACACGGGTCACAAAGAGCATTGTTGATTGATGGATTGTACTTAGGTAATCCTTATTAAGCACTATTTTGCATTTATTAAGTGTAACAAGTGATAAATGGTTTCCACTTTACAATAAGGGTCACAAATAACATTAAGAAATTGTTAATTATGCTTAAGTGATGCTTAATCAGCACTAGTATGCCTTTATTAGGTGTTAATTCATGAGAAATGGTTCTCACTTTACAATAAGGGTCACAAAGTCCATTAGTAAATGGTTAATTACACTTAAGTAATGCCTATTATGGTTAATTATGCTTCAGTAATGCCTATTCAGCACTGGTGTGTACAATAAGAGTCACAAATAACATTAGGAAATGGTTAATTATGCTCAAGTGATGCTTAATCAGCACTAGTATGCAAGTGTTACTTAATGGATAAATGGTTCCCACTTTACAATAAGGGTCACAAAGAGCATTAATAAATGGTTAGTTATGCTTAAGTAATGTTACAAAAATGACATTTGTTAACAGTTAATTAATGCTTATTATTATATTAATCAACTGTTGGTTCAAGCTTAATTAATGGGTTAACTAAGGTTAATATAGGATATTTATAAACATTACATAATGTAGTAATTAATACCTTAGTTAACATGAATACCATTAGTAAATGCTTACTAGACACATTAGTTAACAGTTAACTAATGGTTAGTTAAACCTTATTAAGCATTAACTAACCATTAATTAATGTACCCTTATTGTAAAGTGTTACCAAAAAGTCTATTAACACGCATGTCTGGGGTAGGATTTAGAGCCTCTTTTAGTAGACAGTGACAGCTGAGTCACTGACACAGGCTTCAATCATACAGTATTCTCCCATCATGCAACACTCCCTGCAGGCAGAGAGAAATGACCACCACAAACCTGTCTTTTTGAAAGATGCTCAAATAAGGAGCTGAAAAAGGAGCCCATTTTTGATCTCCTCACATGAACATTAACTCAATCACGAGTCAGAGGAGCTACATCAAGTGCTGAGGCTCAGACATATCGTCTAAATTAAAATGTCCTCTAGTGGAAATACTGCAAAACACACGGAAGGTGGACTACATGGATTATTTTTCGTTACAGATGCAGATTTAGAAACCAACAAAAACCATTGAAAACACAGAAAGAGAGCTTGAATTGTGACACCCTGGGCTAGTTAAGGCCTCGGAGTGTGGGGGGGTTGCTTGTCTTGTTCAAGTACACCACACATATTGACGTCTCTATGTCAAGGTCAACATAGGGTCCACCATCTCAAGGCTTACATTTTAACTACCACATGTTTGGTGTCCCAGGGGGGCGATAGAGATGTGGCTGCATATAAGTGATCTAAAGGTTATATTAAATTGACATTCTGGGGAGTTGTTCTACTAGACCAACAACACATCTCAGGGTTAGAAGCCAGCGAAAACATGTCAGGAATTCAGTCCCAAACATCATTGCTAAAGCCATGCATCAGTTGCACTCTGTCTCCATCAGGTTCCCCTGAGCTAAGCCCATGCTCCTCTTCTCCTCCCTGCCCTGCACTGCTCTAGCAGTGTTATTGTTTTCCTCTGTCTCTCTTCCCAGTCAGTGGATCCTGACAGCTTGTCTCAATAACAGTGGTTTCCTTAGAGCATTGGGCTGTGTTAGGCTGATGGTGCAGCAGCAGGTAAAACAGCAGCACACAGCTTCACCTTCCAAACACTCCAACATCTAGCCACCAACAAAGTCCCAGTTGAAAAGTTTATGCTCCAGGGGCACCGATGGACAGAGTACTATATTCATTTTTTCCATTCATTCATTAAATATCAAAAGATACATGTATACAGGGGGTGGTACAATGACAGCAGTCAACTCTCTCTTGCTTGGGTGATTTGTGTACACAGGATGGAAAAAGATGAGTAAAAACCACAAACAATTAGGCAATACACATTTGAATGAATACCACTGCATATAACATATGAGGATGTATTGTAGAAAATGTTAAAAAGGACATCAAGACAGAATTATATAACAATTTAACAGAGCAATATCAAATATATATATATCTACAGATACACATATAAATACATGTGAATATATGTCTTGGTGAGTTGTTTCCAAAAGGTTTGGAGAAAAAACAGATTAAAAGTTTTTAACCTGTGAAATCCTGGTAATTAAATCTGAAGTTTGGAAGTTGAGCCCAAGATTTTCAACTTGGTTCCGCCCACTGCACCCCCCTGCCTGTGTATAACCCTTTTAGTGTTTTGCTTCTGTCCAGTAGTCTGTGTTCCCAGGGGTGGGATTACTATTGTCCGTTTAATTGTAACCATGTGCTATTACACAACTGTTCTGCCTAAGGCACCCTTTGTTATTGGCCAACGGATTGTGCAGCATACGTATTTGATTATTTGTCTGGATGTTAGTCTTATGTTAACAGGTTTAGGCTCAGAATTGATTTATAGTTACATGCAACTGCGAGTAGGTAGTAAACAACATGTTTTTAATCAATTGTTGAATAAGGATAGCGCTCACACAAAAAGTTCAGCAGTACTGTATGTGTATGTGTGTGTGTGTGTAACCACTCACCAGAGAAGATTTAGACAACTGTTTAGTTCCGTAACAGTAATTTTTTTTTTTTAAATAGAACAGCGCTGGCAGAGGATGGAGAATATACACTCAACAAAAATATAAACGCAACACTTTTGTGTTTGCTCCCATTTTTCATGAGTTGGACTTAAAGATCTAAAATTCATTCCAGATACACAATATTACCATTTCTCTCAAACATTGTTCACAAATCTGTCTAAATGTGTGATAGTGAGCACTTCTGCTTTGCTGAGATAATCCATCCCACCTCACAGGTGTGCCACATCAAGATGCTGATCTGATATCATGATTAGTGCACAGGTGTGCCTTAGACTGTCCACAATAAAAGGCCACTCTGAAATGTGCATTTTTTTGCATTATTGGGGGTCTGGGGACTCAGAACCAGTCAGTATCTGGTGTGACCACCATTTGCCTCATGCAGTGCAACACATCTTCTTCGCATAGAGTTTATCAGATTGTCAATTGTGGCCTGTGGAATGTTGGTCCACTCCTCTTCAATGGCTGTGCGAAGTTGCTGGATAATAGTGGGAAGTGGTGCACGCTGTCATATACGCCGGTCAAGCACATCCCAAACATGCTCAATGGGTGACATGTCCGGTGAGTATGCTGGCCATGCAAGAACTGGGACATTTTCAGCTTCAAAGAATTGTGTACAGATCCTTGCAACATGGGGCCGTGCATTATCTTGCTGAAACGTGAGTTCATGGATGTATGGCACAACAATGGGCCTCAGGATCTCATCACGGTATCTCTGTGCATTCAAAATGCCATCAATAAAATGCACCTGTGTTCTTCGTCCATAACAGATGCCTGCCCATACCATAACCCCACCACCACCATGGGCCACTCGATCCACAACATTGACATCAGCAAAGCGCTCAGCCACACGACGCCACACACACTGTCTGCCATCTGCCCTGAACAATGTAAACCGAGATTCATCCGTGAAGAGAACACCTCTCCAACGTGCCAGACGCCATCGAATGTGAGCATTTTCCCACTCAAGTCTGTTACGGCGACGAGCTGGAGTCAGGTCAAGACCCCGATGAGGACGACGAGCATGCAGTTGAGCTTCCCTGAGACGGTTTCTGACAGTTTGTGCAGAAATTGTTTGGTTATGCAAACCAATTGTTTCAGCAGCTGTCTCAGTGGCTGGTCTCAGACGATCTTGGAGGTGAACCTGCTGGATGTGGAGGTCCTGGGCTGGTGTGGTTACACATGGTCTGCGGTTGTGAGGCCGGTTGTATGTACTGCCATATTCTCTGAAACGCTTATGGTGGAGAAATGAACATTCAATGCACGAGCAACAGATCTGGTTGACATTCCTGCTGTCAGCATGCCAATTGCACGCTCCCTCAATGCTTGTGGCATCTGTGGCATTTTGCTGTGAAACACAACTGCACATTTCAGGGTGGCCTTTTATTGTGGACAGTCTAAGGCACACCTGTGCACTAATCATGATGTCAGATCAGCATCTTGATGTGGCACACCTGTGAGGTGGGATGGATTATCTCAGCAAAGCAGAAGTGCTCACTATCACACATTTAGACAGATTTGTGAACAATGTTTGAGAGAAATGGTAATATTGTGTATCTGGAATGAATTTTAGATCTTTAAGTCCATCTCATGAAAAATGGGAGCAAACACAAAAGTGTTGCGTTTATATTTTTGTTGAGTGTAAGTTTGTGCTCCATATCTGTGTGCATGTTTGTACAAATGTGTTCGTGCGGGGTGTTCATGTCAGTGTACAAGCAAAATTTGGGCTTGTGAATTCCAGAGTATGGATAACCCTACATTTACATATAAAGAGGCGTGTGTTTTTAATGCCTTTTCCTATTTTTCATTTTATATTACCTTTCTGCAATATGTGCCTTACAGTTCCTTCCCAGTAGTTGGCATTTGAGAGTAAAAATAAATTAAACACAGGAGGCGGCTACAGTGTTGGAAGATGGAAATGGCTTCTGGCGCTTATTGAAAGTAAAGTTGAGGGTCTTGTACAATGCAGTCTATAAAAACTGTTTTTTTTCGCTTTGTCTCCCTCCGTTTCTTCTTGCCTGGTCAAGATTCCTCCGAGGGTCGACTGGAATCTGCCAACAGAAACAATGCTTTCAAGGCTGACTTCATTAGATGGACGCCCAGCAGAAAAGCTTTTAAGGCTACTTTAAAGTAAATGTGTCAAGCAACCTGGCATATGGTGTGTATGTGTTTGCATCGGTGGGCTGGGCTGCGGGGTACGGAGGAGACGAGGCAAAGGTGTCATGTTCAGTTTCATCAACCAAGCGCTACAGTTCAGACATCATGTGCTGTGCAATCCAGGGCACTCCAGAGGGAGAGGTGGTTATACAGGTTAAGGCATGTGAAAGAAGAGGGGATCATATTTTGCCATTAGGCTGAAAGAAAGACAGGATTTGCTTTTCTGTGTGGGCACAAGGGGGGAAAAAAATCTTGATTCTAATACCTACCAAATTTGGACTCTTGAAAATGGTTGCAATCTGTTTGCTAAAAGTAAAAGTCACCTTTTATAAACAGTTACTCATGTTAAGCCATTGTAAATAAAAAATTAAACAAAAAAAATATTTATAGCTTTAAATATGTTGTTTGTAAGAAACTGGTATACCGACATGACACAAACCTCAAAGAGGGCTTTGGCACCTGTCGTTTGCATTTCTTTATACAGTATATTTTTTTCCTCCTTCAATAAATAGATAGAATAGATTCCGATTGTGCACAGCCGGCCCTGTCGAACAGAATTATTGATTGAATCAACCTTGGGAGATTGTTGCTCCCAGGAAATGCCCTCTACCTGGTTTCCTGCTGCAGAGGTAAACACAGTGTGAAAGAGCGCAAACCCACGAAATGGCTTGCACACACATGCATGCTCACTCAAAAGAGTGAAGAGTTATTTTGAGCCAGATATTAGGTACATGGCCAAACGTTTTGTTTCATGTTGATATTGATACCTTAAGGAATTGCTTGGCTATTTGGCAAGTACAGTCTGTATGAAGAACTATTTAGCAATTTGAAATGTGCATAGGATCTCGGAGTTGGGCTGGTTGCCATGTATGGAAAATGAACACTTAATTTATGTACTGTTATTTGTAGCATCAACTGTAGCAGTATTTGAGCAAACCTCCGTCGTTGATTTAAATACACACATTTTGACATCCATTCACTGGTAGTCATTCCAGGTATATATTTACTCATTATTTTGCAAAAATTGTCTATAATGAATTTGGGCCCCTGCCCCTGTAACGTCCTCTGTACGTCCCTCTAGGTATAGAACGTATATGAAGAGTTATTTTGTTGAGGTTGCGATTGTGTTTTACTACTAAGTCCACAGTCCAACTGAACTTTCAATCAAACATTTTGACCTGGCATGGTTCCAGAACACAATGTGGAAATAACAAAATGTATAATATACTGTATGTGTTATGCGAAAACTATGAACTCATGCCAGTAAGATACAGAATGTTAAAATAGTTTTTCTCTCCAAGTAATTGTTGGGGGGGTCCTCTTTTGGCCACTTTGCAAGCTATAAGCCCTGAAACGTGATCCTACTCACGAGTCTGAGAAGCTTGCACTCCTGCTCAAAGCCCAGAAAAGTGCCAACAATATATCCTCTTCCTCTTGTACTGTGTTTAATCAGTCCATATAAGCAGACGGACTAGCCATCCAAATAGACATGTTGCTATATACCATGTTCACTGTACTGTGAGACAGGCTCACCGAAACATGCACAAGATTTTCCATATTCAGGAGACCAACATGCCTGTGTGCACAAACAGGGTTTGTTAGCAATGCGGCGATGAGACAGATGCAAGCGGGGTCTGGACAAATGTATTCTTTTTCTTCAGAGAGGGGAAGGCTCAGTGTGTATGACTGCAGGGGATTGTTGCCCCACATCCCACCAGTGCAGTGAGGGGAGGCAGAGGTGGAGGGAGACATGTTTGGGATGGAATGAGCTGGATGAGGAGAAGGCTTGTCAGAAGCAGATGTGGCCCCCCTCCCCTCCTCTCCTCCCCCAGTCTAAATAAGTCATGCTCCAGATCCTTTTATCTGCACATGCTAACAGGTACCCGTAAGTTCCTAGAGGAGAGATGTAAAAAGAAAAGGATGGGAGATAAAAACAGAGAAAAAAAAACTGTGCCCATCACTGCCGAAAAAGGCTTAAGTGGGATTTTCTCTAGCCACGGTGTAATTCTAATCAAATCCTGCATTTCCAATTCACTGTTTCTGATTCACACGCACACAGAAAGAGAGAAAGTACAGGGCGGTGATGAAATTGATTCAAAAACAGGTTAAGCGGAGATGTGTCTGCAAGCTTATTCAAACTATTATAAAAGATGAAGGATAAGGAGGGGAAGAAAACCGGAGTCAGATATCAGAATTCTTAACGAAAGCTTTACAGATTCCATTGATTTAAAGGGTGTTTTATTTTCCAACATCCACTTAGCGCATATAAAACCTATAGGCTGGATACACAGGGACATGTTATGCCCCGAAACCAAAACAGCAATGAAATTTTTACGCAAAATTTAGCATAATTCACACTTGATCCGACTTAATCTCTCGCAAAAAACCCGCAAACAAATAACATTCTCACACACATACCAGACACACACGTTTATGCACACTAACGCTATGTGAACAGGAGTCACTGAGTGTGAAATGGATGCCGCCCCCCCCCAGCCCTGGTGCCATCCGCCTTAGCCAGCTGGCAGTGGTCCCAGCCTTTCCCCTCCACGCCACTGCCTCCCCAAAACCCTACGCGCTTTGATATCAGCCAGCCCCCTGGCTACCCAGACATCTGGAAGTTATTATTCAACAGAGCACGCCACAAAGCACCATTTTCATAATGAAACATCAAGTTTGCTTTCAGCGCCCTGCATTTCAGCTCCTGCTTCATGTTTGTTCTGATGTGATTTCAGACCTCTGACCCTGTCCAACCCTCTAATTGTTTGTCTGTCTGTTCATGGCTCCTCGTGGATCTTTGTAATAGTTGACTCACTGGGAAATGATGTAGAATAGCCAGTCAATTGACCTGAACACTGGTATTGTTTAATACAAAAGGCTCCCATACCATACTAGCCAGTGAATCATTTGAAGCAAGCCAGTGCTACAAAAGTGGGAGATTGAAAACCAACCTATTGGGAGCCAATACAACATGCTCATCCTCCTCACACCCACTCCCACTAATAGATCCTTTGTTGGCCGACGTCCCAATCGGACTCTCTAATAGTCTCTCTGATTTTAAGGCTGACTTCGTGCCATCTCTTCTGTTTCCAGGCCAGGCAAAAGAACATCCAGCAGAAAGCTTTCCTTTTTCTGGTTTAAACTGGTTTTAAGAGCTAGCTCTCAAATACTCAAACATCACAACATCTTCGTTCATTCAAGCCAACCCTTGCTGGCATCATCTTTTGCTTACGCCCAAAGACACGAAAAGTTCACAGTTTATTATGTGTTATGATTAACTCACAGCTCAAAGTGCTCAGAGTGTTTTTCTGGCTTAGCACTGTAATAAAGTAATGACCTATGAAAGAGTTTTGATGCCTTCTGGCCTAATGTAACTTGGATGCAGCCACCCATCACTGGAATCCGTAGGTTAAGGGAACAAAAGTTGAATCCAGTCACAAAATGTGCAGCACATTAGATTGATTAAATATGATGTCATTCCGGGACTCAATCAAACTTTCAATTTGTAATGAATTTCTTGTAGAAAGATAAAATATATTTTTTTTACTAATACTTTAACTATTAATATTGGATTTGTTTGTTTGTTTTTTATTATGATATGTTGTTAGTTTAACCCTGGTATACATATTAAATATGTGCGCTTAAGCAGGCCTGTAGGAGAATGCAAAGTGAATGGCATATATTAAAAACTGGAAGTTATATACCTTTAATAGTATGAGAGAAATTCCGAGATTTCTTTGTACACTGTAGTGTACAAAGAATAACTTATTAAGAAGCAGCCCCTTTCACATTAGACACGACTTTTTAAGCTACTTTTATTATGCATACATTGATGATAGCTGATTCAAGCATGTTTTTCTTTTGTAAAGATTATAATATTTTTCTAAGCTGCATCAATAATTTTAGGAATGTTTCAGTGGCCAGTATACGACAACGGGTTCCTACCAAGTAAATGTTTGCGTATAAGGATATCATGTCTCGTATGTGATACCGTACATCTGTCTCATATGGATTTGATTCGGCTAACATAGCTCTCAATGTAGACCGAAAAATATATATCAGCTAGTAAAAATGACAAAAAAAGCGGAACATATAAAGTTAAAATGTAAAGGAAAGCGACAACTAGTATGTAAACAAGTAGTCAGGAACGTGTCAAGAACTATCAGATGTTTAGGATTGTACTGTGAGTGAACACGTGGCCCTTAATTGTGTGTGTGTTTCCTTTACTTAATCTGCTTAACACTGGCTGATATTGACAATCAGATCTGGTTCTGTAATCATGGAGACAGTTGAGCTCAGGCTGCTCAGTCCTTGGCCGACCTCTGACAGCTTTTAAATAGAGGAGGAAGAGTGGAGGACCCCTGGGATATCCAAGGCACAGGATGTTTTCCAATAACAGCTTATGGCTGAGGGGAATCGTACTCTCCCCCTGTGGCAGTGTGATTCTATCACGTTTAACCGTGTGCTACTGCGACATCTTTCTGCTCTACTCTCTCTCTCTCTCACTGTCTCTCTCGCTCTCTCTAACAACCCTGAGGAGTTTTGACCTGCTTCTTTACTGTAACTATCACCAGACCACTGGATGAAGTTCTAGTGGATGGAGAAACTCTGGGTTAATAATTGAAATGTGATGCATGACATTTGTGTGTGTGTGTGTGTGTGTGTGTATGTGTGCGTGTGTGTGTGTGAGTGTGTGCGTGCGTGCGTGCGTATGTCTGTATGTCTGTCTGTGCTCTTGTGCAGTAAGTGTATATCGTACCTCATTTTCATTTTGTTGAGGTGAAAGTGGGTCAATGAGTGCCAGTTGGACCACAGTCTCCCAGACGTGTGTGTGCGGACCGCTTGCTGTCAGTTTAAACTGGACCGGTTCGTCCAGGTTTGCTCCCTCTCCCTGGGCAAAGATGGACCCATCCGTCCGCACGCTGAAGATAGGGTCAGTGCTCTGGAAAACCACTGCTTCATTCCCCATGCAGTCATCAAACTTCACTGTAAGAGAAAGGACAAGATTTCAATATAGTATTCAGTGAGGCAGACGTCAGTGACAGCATGCGGTGGTGTATAGCACTGCAGTTGAAAATGCTAATCCTCTCACTAACAGACTTGCACACACACACACACACACACACACACACACACACACACACACACACACACACACACACACAGTACACCTGTATGACACACACTTCAGGAGGCAGATAATAGAGTGACTGTAATTGTGCGCGGTTTGACAGTAATGCATCTCACCATTATTTTAGTTAAAGGTCAAACTATCACAAGTAAAAGACTCTAGAATAAGAAGAAGAATAATTACTTCTTTCTCTATCATCTCGGGTACAATTCAGTTCTCTCAAGTTGTTGAGAGATTGATTGATGGGGTTATCACATGGTCAGGCGCCCTCAGCAGAAAGGGGTTTGGTGCCTTGCTCAGGAGTTGGACTGGCACCTTTCCAGCTGCCAGTCCACACCACATACTGCGTGGTTCGCTGGCTATTCTCCTACAGCCAAATGTGAAAAAAAGTGTTGCTGTGGTGTGCTGTTATTGCAGAAGGGGTGAAACGTTGGTGTTGGCAGAGCTCGCAACAGAATTTGTTTGTAGGCTGACCAAGCAGAATGTCTTCTAATTGAGTGATAAGTTCTGATAACATAAGTTCTGATGTTCAATTATGCTGAAAAGATACATTACAATTGTAAGCCTATCTTGCATGTGTACATTCATATCCAAGAATGTTTAAACTGTACTGTTCTGTCGGGAGAGTTAGATTCCACTTGTGTTGGGGTATTTTAATGGAAATATGCTCCCCCCCTGAGTGACAAATACTATGCTTTTAGCTTTTAATCTGAAGGCCATATCGCTCCATGTCTGGTCTTTCTCCAGTTATCTCCGGCAGCTCAACTCGAGCTCCGAGCCATAAGGTCATCTGACATCACCATGATTGCCCCTCAGGTCGCCCCATCCTCTATTTCGTACAATTGTTGACACTCAGATGAGATAAACTCAAGATAAATATGAAAAATCACAAACATTCTGTGTGGCACACTAAACGTGATTTTTGGGGAATGGATTCTGGAGGATTTGATTGTTTTTTTTTCTCTACAAAGATGACCAGGTTCATTGGATGTTTGTTTCAATCTTTTTTCTTCTTCTAATCACACACTTTACACTTTGCATTTTCTAAAGCTTTCTTTCTGCTTGAAATAGGTATCCCATCTGCTTATATTCATGTAGAAGGTTTGTTGTGTTTTGTGTGGCACTGTAGTTGAAAGGGATTTATTTTTAAAGTGTATGTGTGCACCCTGATTCAATATTCCACAGTTTTCTCTCTATGTTCTAGACCTAATGACCTTAAGATACTTTTATTTTTAGTACCGCCCACCACACAACAACTTTTTGCTTTCATATAGTCACACTAATCCAATCACTGCTAACTACAGCTCTGCAAGGACGTGTCTTTGTGCACTAAGAAGGGATGGCTTATTTATGAGCATCTGTACAGTGTGTATACATGTATTAAGTTAAGTCAAGACAATTTTGTTTCTATTAATTTGGATATTGGTGTTATTTATTCACAACTAAATGAGGCTGTAGTTATCCACACAGCACTAACATGCTTCAACTTAAAATAAATAAATAAATTCCTTTTAACTGTTTTACCATGTAAATAGTTTATGTAATTATGAGAACAATGACGGTCTGTTGTAATCTCTTTCCAACAAAGACACACAAGATGAAATGTCCCCACACAGCAATTTGTATAAGCAAGGACTGAATGAAACTCAAGCCTGACTCATGCAGTATACACAGACTATCGATTGGAAACAGTAACTTATAGGCAACAAATGCTTCAACCATTTTCTTGGTGAGGTTTTGTTAATCCATCATTAGCGATGTAATCCCTCATGAAGGAACTCTCACAATTTTTCAGTGCAGACATTATGTTTAACTTTTCACATAAGGAGGGAACCGAATAGTACTAGCTCAGTATCGGGTTTTCTTTGTTGTCAGGGCGCTCTTGTGTTAAGAGAGTAACAAAGTTCATGAGAAGATGAGTCACAGACAACTGTAGCCCATCCTGGCCTCCCATCCTCGTCTCATCTTCCCCACACGGCACCAGCAGCCTTCCCCCCTTTAAGGATTACATTGTCTAGACGGCATATCTTCTTAGGTAACCCTGAGTTGAAGGCCGTTTCTCACCGCCACAGCCTCTGTCTCTCACTTCCACGTCCCTAACAACAGCTGAAACAAGGCTTCCATTACAAAGTTAACTGCAAGTTTTAACCTAGCTTTTACTGTCTGGCCCTGAGTATGTACTGTGATCATGTCTGTGCCCTTCTCTCTTCAGGCCCAGATGTCCAGACAGCCACTCAGTGCTAAGTCAGAGGGGACTGCTCTTCAACAACACTCTGTCCACCGAGTGTAGCATGTGCTGCACAAGTGTCCTGGTCTAGGCACAGAGGAGAAAGGACATATAAGAGATGGATTACATGAACCCCAAGAGGCAGAAAAGCCTGTGCTGTTTGTCAAATTGTCCCTCTCTCTGTTCTATATAGCTAAACATTTTACCCACAAACGGTAACACTTCAAAGAGCTTGTTTTTTGTCTAATCCCATGCCATTTATTTTACTTTTTTTATTTTATTCTAAAAATTTGATTTGGAATGTGGATGGTGGAAATGACATACATATTATTTGGCAAACACATCTGTGCAAGTATAGTTTTAAAAGCCTGCTGGATTATATTTACAATGAAAAGGTTCAAATTTAAAGCATGAATTATTCTTTTTCTAAATCCTTGTTTCTCTGAGCATTCAAACATGTGGGGGGGGGGGAGACAAGCAGCAGGTGGTCTGTTGCCCTTCTCTCTCTGTCCTCCAATTATTGTGTCGTCTCTCTCTCTCTCTGAGTGAGGCAAGCAGCCAGCGGTGCAGTGTCATGGCTGGCAGAGCCCCCCTAAAATAATTATTCAAACATAATCTTTGAATGTATTATTGTTGATTTTGAATATGTTATATTAACACTGGAGAATATAAAATGACACAATGCTATGTGTCAATGCTGAACTTCTAGTTTCAACCATATCATAAATGTAGTTTGACAAAATCAATAAAAAACAGCTATAACAAATCACAGTATTTCTTTAGGTTGGTCCAAAGTATAATTTGTTTCAGTGTACAGAGTTCTGAATGCATTGTTATTTTTTTCTATGAACAAAAATTGCAGCACAAACAATCTGTACTTGTGCTCCTAAGACCGCACGGTTCCACCATGGCAAGAAATGTTACAGATACAAACCATGCTACTAGTATTATATAGGGAGGGAATATACTTCGAATATACTACTACAATGTATACTTTGGAGGCAGTGAAAAGGATCTTTGTGTGCTGCTTGGATGACATCATACACCGAGCCCAATCTTAACAATCCCCTCCTTTTTCTAATTAAAGTTCCCCTTCTCCCTCCAACAAGACAAGGACAAGGAGGGGAACAACGCTGAAGAGAGCTGTGACCTTCTTGTGGTGTTCTCTGGACAGCCTGACAGGAAGAAGTTGACAAGTGTTGAAACAAAAGTGAGAAAGAGATACAGTCAGGGGAGAGAGAGGAGCTGAAAGTGACAGAACGAAGGTGAGCGAAGGAAGGGAGGGAAGGGGGGATACGGGAAGGGCAGAGAGAGAGAGAGAAAGAGAGATTGATGAAAGAATGGAGAGTGTGTGGAGGGGTTAGGGTAGGGGGGGCAATCAGAGAGACAGTGAAATGAATGAAAGAGCATTAAAGAGGAGAAAGGAAAAAGGGCCTAAAGGTTCATAGGCAGATTGCGGTTGCTAAAGTGGAGCTCTCCAGAGGCCCCCTGACTTTATAGTTGCAGTCGTTTAAATAGTAAAGTATTGTTCAATGCCCTAAATAGCAGTAAAGAAACCACTCTCGCAGGTCCTGATCTCTGCTACAATCAGGCCCATTGGGTTCAAGAGAGGAGGAAGCAGAAAAAGGAGGACTGGAGATGAGGAGAAGGAGGAGGAGAAGGAGGAGAGAGGGATGGGAGGTGGAGGCTGGGGAGGGCTAGTGGATGGAGGCCTGGCATTGGGATGCTGGCGCAGTGAACTGGCTCTCTCTTACACAGCCACATTGGAATGGATGGGCTGCTCAGATGGCTGTTTAAACAGGTTAATTGGGCTGGCCTCCCGAGAGGCCGGGACAGATGGATGGATGGAGAGAATGAGAGAGAGGAGAGAAAGAGGGAGCAAAAGAACAACAGGGAGAGAGACAGAGAGTTAGAGAGAGCGAGATAAAGCGATGGAGTATGGCCGCTGATCAGAGGCACCGTAGGGAGTGTGCAGTCTAATCAGAGTAGAGCTGAGCCCTCAGTGACAGACTAAACAGAGCCATGTCCACTGTCCACTATACTGATGGACTATGAAGGGAAAACAAACTTGTGGTGGAAGGGTGTTGAAAGCATAGTTAGAAGCCGATCAGGGAGCTTGTTCTTTGAAGCCAATCATGGAGAATAGGCCATCAGTCCTTCCTTTGAAGACACTTACAAACAGAAGATGGCGGTGACCAACTCCCATCATGAAAATGCTCACAGTGTGCAAGGACACAAGACAAAAGCTGAGATGGAATATGCACTGGACACGGCATGGCGGCACAGCGTTTCAAACAGAATACAGTATATCAAACAAAATATATTTTCTCTTATATCCTTTTCATGAAAAAAAAAATTGAAGTTGTACATATTGTAAAGTACAAATGTATTAGACAAAATGAAAAGCTTATCAGGCGAGTATGTATCAAAACAAAGCTACTGTATTCATACAACTTTTCAAACCTGCTTCCATTGTTCTAGTTATCGGACTGTTTCATGTTTTTAGTGCATATGCACCTGGGAAATTCAGAGAGAGAATCACTGTCATGTTTGACAACTACAAAGGCACAACAAATACATACAAAAATCACCTTTAATGAGGTGAGAGTTTTTAAAGTCTTTTAAGTTTCAACAGACACACCTGTGATGGCTTAACGTTTGTTTTTCACTTAGTCATTTGTGAGAGAAACTGAAAGGCTTTGTCTGCTTGGGAGGAAATAGATAACTTGTAAGAGTAAAAGAGTATGTGTAGGAATAAGCTGAATGTTAATTTTGAATGGGATTGAGAAAGAAAATAGCTCTCTCATTAGCTTTGGTAAAGAACAATTTCATTTTGAGCACTTCAACAATGTTTTGTCTGAATTTTGCTAACGTAACAACTAATTATTTTTTTGTTTTCTGTTTCCAAACTTTGTACCAGTCGCGAGTGTCGTATAATGATGGCCTGCAGGTTAAATTAAGCAGCTTTTTTTTTGGTTGAATGCCAATACACATTACTTTGACGCTCTAATTTCTCCAGGTTAAAATCCACAATGTATTAGATATTGAGTGTAGTGGTTGGCAACTTCTTATGCCAAAACACCTCTTTTAGTTTGCTAAAAAAATCCTATCTGCAGTACTGATGTTCTACATATTTTATTCAAACCGAATAAATAACAGAATGCTTAGATACCAACTTTACAGTAGGAAAAACACTAACAGCAGTATGTGAACTGAGATGTAAATCTGGGAGTGTGAAGGTCATACGCCTCCTCAAAACATCTGCGATCATTTCAAACCTCGCTGTCAGCAACAGTTAGGCACCAATTAAAAAGATGCGGTGCATGGACTGTATGCTCCTGTTTATTTTATGTAGGTCAGCCGACTTCTTTTTAATATGGATAAGGTAAAAAAGCTTTGATTTACATGGATATTTCTCTTTTTAACTTCGTTGAAAGTCACTTGAAATTGAGCTGGCAAATCTACTGCAGATATTTAAAAAAAGGGTCAAACCTAAGAAGTGAAGGTAAAACGTTATGTAATTTGATTTAATTAGCCTATACCTGACCATCTAGATTGGCTCATCTCAGACCTGAGGCGCTGCTGGATGGCTAATCAAGGGGCTGCTGCAACTGTGGGCTGGTTTGTCTTGGAAGGGAATCGCCTTGTGTGCTAACAGGGTCTGGAGACTTGGCATGCACACACTGTTAGTAGTAACAGACTTGATTTATTTTCCATACACCTACACATGCTTTCGGGTTTGTGTTGCAGTTGTTACAACTTTCTGCTTTGTGGAACTTATCAACCAACATCTGTACTCAGTTGAGGGGAGCAGTTAGGCTGAACCAGATGCAACTTAAGGGTTATTTGATATTTCCAAGGCTGCAGGAAAGGCACACAAATGGTTGGTTTGGGGGATTTCCTAATCTTTACAACAGAAGGAATAATTCATCATGGTATACTGGTTCAAAGTATATGGACACCCTGTATTGCAGTATGTAAGTACAGTATACCAGAGCGACTGTATAAACATGTTTACATACATTCACAAATCAATAATGCATAAGGACATGTGCACATTCATGCACATTTTCACAGGGCCCAACCACACAGACATTGTTTCTGACACATCAGCATTTCTCTAGTGACTGATTAGTATTCCTCTTAACAAGCACAGTAGTGTTTGATTGGCCTTCATCAATTCTCAGCCTTTGCTCCCATCAGGGCGGACTGAATTTTCATCAAGAGATGTTAAAAGGTCTGCAAACAGGCACAGTCTGTTACTGTTTTTATGACATAGCAAAGGCAAACACATAAATGTACACACAGATCCTACACATGCCTGAAATCACATTCAAAATAATATTTTTATGAAAAATAGTGGTCTCACACAAACAAACCTAAGTACAGGTAGAGTTGAACTCAGCGCAGCCCCTATAATCAAAACCAAGGACTCAAAATTGTCTTCAATCTGGCTTATCTTTGTTAAAAATGTATTTCTTCTCTCTGCATTGTGTGCTTGTGGTGAGATTATGAAAACAAGGAAAACAGACAGGAAGAGAGCGAGACAGCGAGATAGAGAGAATGAGAAAAGGAGAAAGAAATTGCGTCTTTTGGCAATTAGGGCTGGGTTTAAGGGGTGATTAGAAGGGGAGTCCGGGAAAGAAGGAGAGGGATCAGTAAAGAGTAAAGTCTCCCACAGAAGAGAAAAGCCCCTTTCTAGAAAAAAAAGGAAGAGGAAACAAAAGCAGAACTGACAGTAAGCACAAACTTCCCCCAACTTTCTTTGCAGTTGTGGGTCTGTGCTGGACATATGTGCTGCTAGTTTAGTTGTTCTTGAGCACACGCACACACACACACACGCACACGCACACACACACACGCACACACACGCGCACACACGCACACGCGCACACACACACACACACACACACACACACACACACACACACACACACAGTTAGCACAGTCAAAAGGTATTTTAACAGCAAACCACAGCTCATATCCCCACTCTCCCCCACATTCCCTTACAGCAGACATTTGGCCGTTCACCCTGCCTTTCTGTGGTTAAAGAGAGGGAAGAAACAAACTCTAAGATGCAATGGTGGCTGTGGTTCATTGCGTTTTTCTGGATCGATAACAGACAAATCCAATGGTGGACTTGATACAGACAGTATAGGTTAGTTATCTGAGAGCCTCTGCCCACTTTTTGTATCGGTATTGTTCGCCTAAATCCCTGTAGCAAGAGATCTGATACAGTCTGACCAACATAGAAGAGTGCAGCAGACTGAGGTCAGCATGTGTGTATTTGTGTAACATGGTCTGGCGTCTGCAGGACTGCTCATGGGCTCTTGAGAAGGAGAAATGGTTGTGGTGTTGAGGCAGGAGCAAGACAGAGGAGGGGTGATGGCTGTCTATGAGAGAGAATAGTTTACTGCAGTAGTATGAGCTGCTGCTGTCAGCAGTTTGCATCAAGTCAGGCTCTGCAGGATTTGGCTTTGCTTTCCTGCATTCTAATTTGGCCAAACATTATCCCAACCCCCTATGTCTGTTCAGTCCACCAAGATTCAGTGGCCGCTTGTCACACAGGGATCTCAAGGTCAGCACATTCACATGTGTCCTTTCCTCTCCAACCTTTGTATCTATCAACCCACTTTACACTAAATACGCTTAATAACATAAGTAAATAAATGCCCTAAAGTAACCGCTGCATCTTCTTATTTTCTGTCACACTGGAAAAATATGAGTACAAATGCAGATATAGGCTCATAAAAGAAAATGCAGCTCAGTACAGGCCGTAAAAAAACGATTCAACGTTGCCTTTTATTTCAGTGTTTGCCTGCGAGCATCAAATATGCTTGTTGAAAAGAAAAATAAATCATTTTCATATTGTTTTTTTCAATCTTCCCCAAAGGAAGCAAACAGTGCAAAATTGCTTCCCCTCCCCCCAACTGCTGGAGGAAACAGAGGCTGTATTCCTCAGATCTAATCAACATCTCTCCATCAAAAGTTTAAGACAAGGTTCTGTTTTTCCAGTTGTAGGGGTCAGAGCATGAAACCACGGAAATCCCTCTAGCCTTTAAACCGAGGAAAACATACATGTAATTACACAATCTGTATATAGGGGATAAGGAACATGGTTTCTCAGCAGTGAGAGGGTTGCATCTCTTCTTTTCTTCCCTTGAAAGATAGCCATCGGGCGGTGATCCCTGAAATCCACAGGGCTGATGGTAGACTGAGACGGCTGAACCATGCAATTAGTGGGTCTGAAGTTTCCCTGAGATTGGAACGGAGCTGAAGGTTCACCAAACGGCCAAATCAGTGACATGTCTCCGGGAACAAGTAAAAACACTAAGAGCAGTAATCATCATGAAGAATGTCTCTGCACATTTTTTATTCAAAACTGCCTTTACTGTGTACCGATTTTTCCGCTTTCAGATTACAACTGAATTAAACAATACTTTTTCAAGTCAAGTTACAAGATAAAAACTTTTACAGCTTATAAACTCATGTCAAGTGAGCTGTCCGTTGTCTGTCATGTCTAATGTAGCTAAGCCTGATAAACTCAAACTATCTTTACCCCAAAGAATTGTGACCATTTTGGATACTTTTGCCCCTGGGAAGTTACTTCCAACCCTAACATGTCAGGGTCAATTCAATCATCATATAGAAGGCAATTGACATTCCACATTTTCTAACCCTGGTGCTTGTTGTAACATTGTACTGATGATATTTCCAGATCGTCCCTAATTCACTGTTAATGTTTTGGAAGCATTGTTGGACTCACAATTAAAACCTGGCAATCTACTGTATCTAACCATAATGCAACTCCACTGCTGACAGTTCAGTTTGAGATTCAGTTGTGTTATTCTAGTAGCCGCTAATGTGGCCTCAAACTGCAGTCCTCAAGCTTGGAATTTAGTGGGTTACAGAGAAAGCCGCACCCCAAATTATTTAAAATTTTCAAACTTGTGGTCTTCAGCCCCCCAACTAATTCTCGACTCAAGTCACATCCCTTCTCTGTGAGCCATAATAGGCTTCATACAACTTTTACACTCGTGCAGTAGTAGAAGACTTGTAAGTAGACATATTGTGTTAAATCAGTGGAGTTTGCCTTGGAGTGTTGCCTTGAGATCCCGACAGATCTTTGTTTCTACCTCTAATTGTGGTGAGAGGTACTTTGATTCAACAAATGAGTGTTATAAAGCGCACTTAAGGGGAAACATTAGTCACTTATGATTACTAACAACATCTTCCTGAGGACATCTGTGTCATTATGTGTGTTAGAACATTAGCTTTTTATATTACGTAGCAGCACTGAACCTTCATGGTAGCCGAATGAGCTGCCATTACAGACAAGTGACTGATGGGTCTTACAACTTTAGCTAAATGTTTCTTTTAGGGTTTATAGACAATAACAGGGCAGAGCTCAAAGAATGACAAAGCCGAGTGTTTTTTTAGTGTGTATGCGTGTCTGCGTGAATGGGGTTTGTGTACGTGTTTGTGTGAACTGTTGCAAAGGCGCACTGCACACTGATATGTTGGATCTGTCAAACACCCTGAGACCCTCTGTCTTACACACACACAGACACACACAGACACAGACACACACACACACACACACACACACACACACACACACACACACACACACACTTGCTGGGGGCTGAAGGAGGCTGGCAGAGAATGGCTCCCAGAGGTACAAACACAGACAAGGAAACAGCCCACCATCATCCCCACCTCCAAAAAACTAATCCTCCTGCACACACAAACAAACACATATGCTTTGCAAACAAATGCACATTTATCATTTGTCAGACTGTCAGAGATGCGGCACTAACCTTCATTGCTGCTAATTGTTGTGCAATCTAGGAGTAGAAAGCCTTGGAGCTATATTCGAGAGGCCTTATGGTGTCTGTTGAAAGCTTTCATGAGAGCAGGGCGGGTGTGTGTCTAAGTTTTTCTGTGCGAGGGATATACACATAAATAATCACATTCACATCAATACTAGTTTAATGTGTGTGTGTGGGGGGTCTGCGTATGGTATGTTTTGTGTGTGGGAAATAAATTAGCAGTGCTAGCAGGTTGCTCTGACAAGTGCTGTTAATGAGATCATCCTCCGGAGCCTTTTGGGCTGGGGAGAAAAAGCAGAGGCCGTGATCATCTGTTCAGCCTGAAAGATGGCATGGAGGGAGGGAGGCTGCAGAACGGCAAAAAGCCCGCACAATTAGACCACACCATCTGCAGGAGAGGTGCTAATGTGTAGTTGGAACTATGACCAGTTGAAGGAGGAAGAGGAAAAATAACTATTCTTTAGACTACAAAAAGAGCTATAGAAATGGCATGTAATATATAATGTGTTTTATTCAGTTTGGACATTTGCAAACTATGCAGTTATTATACTAAAAAAGCATATGGCACTTAGAAGTCAAATTACCTCTAGGCAAACATAGTTTAGTGCTAGAGCATTGTTGCAAAGTCAAAAATTGCCAAAGGCAGGATGTCCCCATAGGGTGTGTGACAGCTCCATTTGACTGACTGAAACACAGTCAAACATGTTGTGACAAATCTGTAATGTTGCATTTAAAGTCATGGATGAAAAAAATACAATACTCAATACTAATTGTTTGCATTCAGCTATGGGCAGTAATGCTTCTCTGTGGGTCTGAACTGCACTGTGTATGTACAGTATCTCACAAAAGTGAGTACACCCCTCACATTTCTTCACATTTTTCTTTATATCTTTCCATGGGACAACACTGAATAAATGACACTTTAATACAATGTAAAGTAGTCAGTGTACAGCTTGTATAACAGTGAAAATTTACTGTCCCCTCAAAATAACTCGACACACAACCATTAATGTCTAAACTGCTGGCAACAAAAGTGAGTACACCCCTTAGAAAAAATTTACAAATTGGGCCCAAAGTGTAAATATTTTGTGTGGCCACCATTATTTTCCAGCACTGCCTTAACCTTCTTGGGCATGTAGTTCACTAGAGCTTCACAGGTTGCAACTGGAACCCTCTTCCACCCATTTATGACAGCATCACAGAGCTGGTGGATATTAAAGACCTTGCGTTCCTCCACCTTCCATTTGAGGATGCCCCAAAGATGCTCAATAGGGTTTAGGTCTGGAGACATGCTTGGCCAGGCCATAACCTTTACCCTCAGCTTTTTTAGCAAGCCACTGGTCGTCTTGGAGGTGTGTTTGGGGTCGTTATCATGTTGCAATACCACCCTGCGGCCCAGTTTACGAAGGTTGAGTGCACATGGTCAGCGTCGTACACAGAGGTTGGCTTTGGAAAATAGACGTATGAGTGCTGCCAGCATTGCTGAAGGGCTTGAAGGGGTGGGGGGTCAACCTGTCAGTGCTCAGACCATACGCCGCACTCTGCATCATACTGGTCTGCATGGTTGTCATCCCAGAAGGAAGCCTATTCTAAAGATGATGCACAAGAAACCCCACAAAAAGTTTGCTGAAGACAAACAGACTACGGACATGGATTACTGCAACCATGTCCTGTGGTCTGATGAGACCAAAATACATTTATTTGGTTCAGATGGTGTTAAGAGTGTGGAGCGGCAACCAGGTGAGGAGTACAAAGACAAGTGTGTCTTGCCTAGAGTCAAGCATGGTGGTTGGAGTGTCATGGTCTGGGGCTGCATGAGTGCTGCCAGCACTGGGGATCTACAGTTCATTGAATTCTAACATGTACTGTGACATACTGAAGCAGAGCATGATCCCCTCCCTTCATAAACTGGGCCGCAGGGCAGTACTGCAACATGATAACGACCCCAAACACCCCTCCGAACGACCACTGGCTTGTTAAAGAAGCTGAGGGTAAAGGTTATGGACTGGCCAAGCATGTCTCCAGTCTTAAACCCTATTGAGCATCTTTGGGGCATCCTAAAACGGGAGATGGAGGAGCGCAAGGACTCTAATATCCACCAGCTCCTTGATGTCGTCATGAATGGGTAGAAGAGGGTTCCAGTTGCAACCTGTGAAGCTCTAGTGAACTACATGCCCAAGAGGGTTAAGGCAGTGCTAGAAAATAATGATGGCAAAACAAAATATTGACACTTTGGGCCCAATTTGGACATTTTTTCTTAGGGGTGTACTCACTTTTGTTGCCAGCAGTTTAGACATTAATGGCTGTGTTATCGAGTTATTTTGAGGGGACAGTAAATTTACACTGTTATACAAGCTGTACACTGACTACTTGACATTGTATCAAAGTGTCATTTATTCAGTGTTGTCGCATGGAAAGATATAATGAAATATTTGAAGAAATGTTAGGGGTGTACTCACTTTTGTGAGATACTGTATGTATGTGATCAAACGTGTGCATACAGTATGCACACGCACACGCACACACACACACACACACACACACACACACACACACACACACACACACACACACACACACTTGACTCACCTGCACCTGGCTTAGTGAGGCAGAGCCAACTGGCTCCTCATGAGTTTGGAAAATCACAAACCAAGCAGAGGGGTTTAGAAATGCATGAAGCGCTTCACTGTGTAGCATTACCATGATTCATCTTCACAAAACTGCAAAAGCTTGTGATAATCGCTTTAGCTAATCCTTGCATGCTTCAGGCAAACAAGCGTAGACAGAGTGAAGGGGTGGTTCTCTAACCCTGGGGGGAGGACTGAACCAATGATGGTGTGAGTGAAACATGGTCAGGGTTGGAGGAGTATGTTTTTTCATGTACGTGTGTTTGTACTTGTGTGTTTGTATACGTGACATGTCAATGGATCCTATAGTCCTCAGAATGACATCTAATCTATGTTAATTTAAAGCATGGAAACCGTCCAGTGGATATCTAACCTAAATTCAATATGTGAAAGAACCAGTGCAACCAGCTAATACAATACGTGTTCAAATGTACTATGTTGGTGTTTGATTATTGGACAACATTGATTGTGTGTGTTTGGAAGTGTTTGTGTTCAGGCAGAAAGCATGCTGTGCATTTTGCAGAGCTTGATTATGCTAGCTCAACTTGCGCATGCTGCCTTCTCTAACGCCGGCAAATCCATCATTACGTATCGCTCCTATGACACAAACATCGGCCCTCACTCTCGGCTCTGCTCGGTCTCAACAGCCTCATCTGTGCTGCTTCTATTCCTAGACTTTGGATGCCTCCTGCAGAACAAGCACAAAGGTTTACACCCCGACTGACACTTTCCCGGGATCTGGCCTATAGACATGGCCACAGGATCACCTCATTAGCATCTGAAGGCGATCTGCTCTCTGACAAGTGAGACTTCACTGCACCGCTCTCCACAAAATAATGAGCAAATATAACCTCTAATGGCTAAATATAGGTAACCGTGGTCTCGGGAGACTAAGAGCAGAAACCATATACACACTGTGAGATGTGTGTTGGGCCTACCAAAGTTTTCATTGCAGTGTGGGCGTGTGGACTATGCAAAGTAAACAAAAGACTTCAGGAGGAGGAAGTGATAGTTGAACAGTGTTTGATGAGAGCTCTTAGCCCGTAGCTATAGCGCATTAGGCAGAGATGAGCCACAGCCAGCTCCCACACTGTTAATGCGGAGCACATTACAACTGCACAATGAGTTATGATTGCCATTAAAGAGCAAATGATTCAGACTTCACAGCTGGATGTACAGGGCTGCGGCTGCTGCGCCCTGTCCTTTTCTCATTGCTGCCCACGCTTATTCCGCTTGAGACTCCAGTGACAATCACTCCATTAGACTCACTTTGATGAGTGTGTCGACTCACATTTGGCAAAGCATTCCCCTTTTGTGAATGCGTACACACAGCATACAGTATGTTGCGGTTTTTGATGTCTCCTGTCTTTTAATCAATTTGCGTCACTCTGTGTGGAGCCAACCTTGAGCTTTGAAGGAAAGAAAAATAGCTAACACACCATATTAGTTTGAAAAACCTGTGCACCTCACAGACTCCAACAGTCTCTCTTATGACTAAGCTTCTTGGGGAGTTAAACCGCCTTTTTCTATTGCTATATCCCAATTTGTTTTCTCTCTCTGCTTCTTTCAGTGCCAGCGGGAGTCCTTATAATGGCATCATGCATTTTGGTAAACCATAAGGGAACAGTAGTCGGGGACTAGTGGGGAGGGAGACAGAGAAGGGTAGAATCACAGATGGAAGGAGAGCTCTCTTTCAATTGCTCTCTCTCTCTATCTTGTTCACGCCTACATGATCTCTCTCTTCCTCTGGGGTCAAGGAGGCTAGTTGTGAAATGAATGAAAGGCAGAGCGTGGGCAGGCGCCGACGCTAAGATAATGACGCCGTTTTGTAAGCTCCGGCCTGAAGCGCTGTCTCTTGGCACATGAAAGACGAGGGGAGGTGACGGGACAGCTTGACAAAAGAGAGAGAGGATGTGTGGTTTGTGAGCTTACAGTATAAAGTGTGGTTTCTGAAGTCTCAACGTAGCAGCCATATATAGACAGGAGGGGATAGGCATTCGATACAGCCATTTGATAACTACAAACACAGCTTTAATAGCCCGAGAGAGCTTTCACACTGTGTCAAGAGAGTGTCAGTGGTCAGAAACCTCAACCGCTTTCTCTTTCGCACCGCAGTTAACAGAAGCTGTGACCAATTACGGCAAAGAGAAATGTTTCCCCCCGAGGAACTGTGTATTAACTAATAGAGGTAAGAGACATTTCTTACACAGTCTATGTTTAAATGGGGACCCAAGTGAGATGGCCCTGACCACCGAGGAGAAAAAAAAAGAAAAGGAAAGCTGCATTTTGTTATTAGGCTGCCAGTTGAACTGTGACAAGTTAACCAAATGAAACCATCAAAGCGACGACGATCGCTACTAATTATCACTGCTGTTTAACATCAGATACTCAACACATTCCCCACGGGTTAGATTGAGCCTCATTTATTTTTCAGTCCTGCTGGAATGTGATGTGTGGCTGTGGACGGCCACGCTGTGCATCAGACACCAGTCAGATGCTTAAGTTACGACTAAACCGGTAACAAGACAACACTTAATGGCAGTCATGCAACCAGGAGGAACGGAGAGGAAAACTAAACAAACAGGAGAAAAATCATAAAGTGCAAAGCTTTGAAAAAAAAACAGACAAGTAGATATGTGAAAACAGAGCAAAAATAAAAGTGTCAGGTGGGGATGGAAATGCCTACATGGCAACAGTGTGCATGTCTGAGCAATTCTCACATGAATAGTTTTCAATGACGCTGATCTTGAAATCTTTCCAATCAATTTTAAATTTCACTGCTAATATGCACACCAAGATTAAGAAGATTTTTTTTTAATCGTTCAATAAATCACTCAGTTTTGTCCAAGTCATCGGGTCTTCTCCCTCTGTCACAGTGGATCACTGACAATAGAACAATGAACAATAGCACAGATGAAGACATAGCCCTGTCACAGTGCCTCATTAGGATGCTCATTATAGGAATCTGGCTGTGTATTCAAACATTGTCCATGGATGACCAGTCGAGTCAAGGCTAAGTCATCTCTCTCTTGCTCTAGCCTGCAAAGCCATGGCCTCGAGGGTCAGTACGACCCGTCGTTATTAGTTAACTTACATTGTCTCTCTGACTGTTTTGGATCTAACGACCCAATCCTGGGGTCAGACTGCCTAAGGCCCTGTCTGCACGCCTGACCTATGATAAGATACAACTATGCATCTAGTCTTGATGCTATAAAGCACTTCCTGTCATTGCGTCACATGATCCTATCCTGTATATAGGCTCCTGAAACTAGAATTGGAACTGAACCACGTACCATTTTGACCATTCAACTTCCCTTACTTGTATTGTGTTTGAGGCTGTGCAGTATATGCCTCCACCATGTATTGGGCTGAAATACTGTAAGACACAAGCTTAAGCATTTCTGTGACTTCTTAATAAAATAAGAGAAATACTTAGAGACAGACAGCTGTCAGTCAGTCACAAGCGCATCATATCTGACAGTGTGTCTGGTGGGTTGGGTCCCAGGTGCTGCGTACTCCAGTATTGGCTGCAGTAAAGTAAGGACATGGTGGCACTGTCTGCTTCTGGCAGAACATGCTTTCCATCTTAGTGTTTGACATCTGCCTGCTTGGCTGCCATGCTACTAAGTCTCCACATCTCTCTACATCTCTTCCAAAAACCTCCACATTCCTCTAAAGAATGTTGTTGTATACATCAACCCTCACTCACCTCGCACGTTGCCTCTTCCTACAACCAGAACTTCTTTCATCTCTTCACTCACCCTTTATGTCTTCTTTGGCAGGTTTTTTAAAGTGTCAAAATATACAGCTTGTTTGAAACCTTTGTCCTTTTAGTGTGCATGTTTTATTGGTATGCTTCCACAAACACATCAGAGCAGTTTGACCCTTTCTCGGATACAAACGATATGCCTACAATCAAAATGTGGAGAAGGTCAAATAAAACAGCGGAGGTGAACATAAATAGCTAGAGAATCCTCAACTTGGTGGATACTTTGGCCATGTAGGGGTAAGCGTTAGAGGAGGAAGGTGAGGGAAGAAGCAGCAGGAGGCAGGAGTGGAACAGGAAGTGCGGATGCAATTAAAAGGCAGGGTCAGAGGTGAGGGAGGATTGTGGGTGATTAATGCCCCAAACACTCCAGTCAATCCCCATAACACACGCAAGCACAGGCACACACTAAGAAGATAACTTATATTTAGTAGTTCTCCTTTCCCTCTCTGCCCACTCTTGTCTTGTAAAGTTACTGTATTGCAGTGCTGCTCAAACCTAAAAGTTGAGCAGAAAACCTATAAATACATATTTTCTTTTTTATAAATTATAAATTATAAATTACAAAATAAATTACATTACATTCTAAAAAGCAAGTCCCGGTAACACTTTATAATAACTATCCGTTGTAACTCGTTAATAGATCATTAGTAAACTCTTAATTAATGATTCTTAATGATTTGTTAAGTGTTTGTTAGCAGTTTGTTAAGGATTTATAACAATGGTAGATAGTTAATAGCTTAATAATTGAATCAGTTCATCTGGGAGGTAATCCGAGATACCGACGAGGCTGAAATAGGCTATAGACTATACACAGTGCATGGGCAACTGAGGGCAGCCCCATTTTCAAATATTTTTAAATAAACTCAATACACACTGTGCATGCCATGGACTTGAACGTGACGTGATCAGTTAATCTCGGATTACCTCCCAGATGAACTGATTCAATTATTAAGCTATTAACTATCTACCATTGTTATAAATCCTTAACAAACTGCTAACAAACACTTAACAAATCATTAATAATCATTAATTAAGAGTTTACTAATGATCTATTAACAAGTTACAACGGATAGTTATTATAAAGTGTTACCCAAGTCCCTAATCAGACTGAATTCACACTTAAATGAGTATTATTGAATAAGATAATAAAGAAATGCAGAAACCTAAATTTGTGTGCTCATTTGTTTTTGTGTTTTTTTTTGCTCGTTTAATCTGCCTTTTTCCCTTCACAGTGGGTGAGAGCAGTGTGGCGCACACTTACAGAGACATAATGAGTGTATCTTTGTAGCATAATTACTGGGTGCAACACAAACTGTCGATACACTTGACAGGATAAGCTTACTCACACACACACACGCAAAAGTAAAAAAAAAAAAAAAAAAAAAAGACATGGAGGGAAAAACACATACACTTAGACACGAGCACACACAGAGACACACACAAACGCAATGGGAGCAAAGAGTATAAAACGGCTTTCATGCGAGCATTGATCTGTCCATTGAGCTGCTTCACAGCCGGACAGAAGATGAAAACAGCACTTTTGTTTATGCTGCAATAAATGGTCAGCTTGTGTGCAGAGAGAAGGGGAAGAGAGGGGGCCTCGTCAATACCAGCAAAATGGCTATTTCTTGTTATAGTCTGGAGATGGTCGACAATGGGCCTTGACTACTATATGAAAGTATTGGAGGGAAAATGAGATGAGTACCAAAATCAGATTGAAAGAGCGCACAACAGGATTGGTCTTTGGCTCAATTACCGAATGAAGATTTAGTGATTGGTTGTTAGAGGAAAGGTAGATGTGCAGTCAGTCAGCCTTTTTCCATGATGCCCGGTAGGCTTACTTTTAGTATATAGTGCAGTCACCTCTCACAAACCTTCATTCCCTCTGGCTCAGCAGGTGAAGTAAAATTAGATTATATGAAGCTGGATGTACATTTTTGACACATAGGGTTCAAATGGTCCCCCACAATGGCTGCAATAAGAACAGTATACTGTTTCTATTTTTGGTTTTGTATAGCATCACATCAAACAAAAGGTAGTTGTGAGAGTTGTTTTTTTATGTAACAATCAATGGGGTCTATATTATCAAATGACATTTGGAATTGAAGTACAGATTAAGTACATTTTGATATCTCTACAATGTTATCTATCATGCAAAGTCTCACAGTGTTGACTTGAAAACAATGAACTGAATGGAACAGATTACGGAGGTGAATTACCAAACTATTGTAAAGAAGGTTTTGATTACTTTTGCAAGTGGATTTTCACAATGTAGGGGGAACAAATGGAAAGCCACTGGCTACCCTTTAAGTGGGTAAAACACAATAATGCCTCGTTTCCACCGAGTAGAGCGGGTCGGGTCAGAGCGACTCAGAGCGGGACAGCTCACTTTTAAGAATCTAGGTGGTGTTTCCACCGCCGACCCTACCCTTACTGGTAGGGCGGGGTTTAGGCTGGACTGTGATAACCGCCGCCAGAATATGGGTCAAACTATCGGGCTGTGGAACAACTGTGGTCAAGCCAGCAGTCTCTCGTTTTTGCTTGGTCAAACCAGCCGCTCCTTTATTTATACCCCCTGTGTTGTTGTGAGCGTATTATGCCGGTAAACGCACAGAGACGGCTCGGTGCAACTGATAGAGACAGTGAGCGAACAGCGCTGGCTGCGGCAGCTATGTGACATTGTAGAAGTGGGACACAGTAGCCAACTGATTAATTTAATGACAAAGAAAAACACCACACAATAAACAATGCTGCGCTCACATTTTCACCAAAACACAAGACTCTCTTCACTCTTGCCGAGGTGACTACACACGGCGGAAATGACTCTAATAAACGGACGGTATGTGTAGCTCCACCTTTTCGGCACCCTTTCAGGCGGCATGGTACCCCAAAGAAGGAGTACCGAAAATAGGAGCGGTTTAGAGCGGTTAGGCACACTTATATCCGTACCCTACCCAACTTTTGGCAAATGGAAAACCAAAATAACCGGACCGAGCCGCTCCGACCCGACCCGCTCTACTCGGTGGAAACAAGGAATAAAATACTCTGTTATGTAAATAAAGTGATGTAAAAACACTGGCACGCTCCTTTAACATATTTCAGAAAGCCATATTGTAAGGAAGATAACAAATCAGTCCAGAAGTACTTAATAAGCGATACACAAGACACAGATGTAATGCCGTGGCAGAGCCGACAGAGACTGTTTCCCAATTAACGTTGCTCTGCAGCACTCCAATCTTAAGTACCAATTACTACTGGCAAAACTTGAAGATGGCCCCAGCGGAGCTCTTCTCCGCCAGTGAAAACACACCTATTCCCACAAACACACAGTGTTCACGCAACAATAAGTAGCTACAAGTGGACCCTACTCATTAGTCAGCTGTCATTACTCCCAAGGAATAGGGATGGGATTTTGCTGCTGCGGGGAGGAAGATACCCCAGCCCTTCAGGAGTCTATACAAGGGGTTGGAAAGACTTGGTAATTCAGAATAGAGCTGTCACTGACAAAAACCTGCTGGACACTGCTGCACTACGGGAATAGCATCACATTTCTACCTCTATCTCGTACAAATAGCAACTGATGAATAAGGAATGAACCCAGACAAAGGCTCAGAAAAGCCATCTCTTGAAAAACTGGACTACTGGACAGGGCAAGGGTATAAGGGATAAGAATGTAGGGGCTGGGAGGGATTGGTTGCAATGGCTCGGGGAAAATAGGAAAAAAGGCAATATCAAGCTGTGTAGTGTGGACTGAACAGTACACAATGAATTCCCGGGTGACAATACAGGAGAATGGTTCTGCATTCCGTTATCCCTATTCTTGCCCCGTGGTGATCGACGATCCTAGACCTATGCCATACTCTGAAGTGGACAATGAAAACAAGCAAGAAAGAAAGAGGCAGAGAGAGAAAGAATAAAAGAATAGGTGGTGAGGGAGAGTGCTGCAGTGGAGGGCTAGAGATAGCCGGGGGGAGATGTGTGGTCTGTCACTGTGTGGGGGAGAGCGTAATCAGAGGGAGGGAGTGGTGCATCATTATTCAGAGTGGGAAGCCCAGCGGAGAGATGCTGAGAGGTAAACCAGATGATGGAGGAGCCTATGATTCCCCATACTCCCCTCCATGGCTGGCCCCCAAGTCCACCCTACTGTTATAACCCCAATCTGGAGCTGAGAAACCAGAAGTGTGCAGCAGCAGGGCGCACTGCTACCCCATCAGTATCACAACAGCCAAACACGGCGCCGCATTTACTTCTAAATCAGAAGACGGCAGGGGGTCGAGTGAGCTCATGGGTTTGCAGAGGTGGGTCGTAACGCGCTACATTTACTCCGTTACAAATACTTGAGTAACTTTTTGAATAAATTGTAATTTTAGGAGTAGTTTTATTGCAACATACTTTTACTTTTACTTGAGTAAATACTTGAAGAAAGAACTGTACTTTTACGCCGTTCCATTTGGCTACGTGACGGTCGTTACCTTATTTTTTTATATATTTTATTTATTACATGCGAGAGCTATTTCTCTCATGATTTCTCTCCCCGGGGACGTCTTCAGCCAACATCTCTATCACGTGACTATTTCAACCAATAAAAACCACATTACAAAAGCTTGCCAATCAAATGCAGCCACTTCAGTCACATGACAAATGTTGTCATGTTGTCATAGGGCTCAACAATGTCCGCGGACTTTTTGAAAGGCTGCGGTTCCGCACTGATGTTGTGTCCGTGGCCGTGCCATGTAGGTTAAACGCATATTTTACCGACTATCTGGGTGAGTCGAGAAAATGGAAGAAACCGCTGATTCCGAGGAGCAATAGTCACACCCCTGGCCTCACATACAGACTCACAAGCTCTCAATTACACAAACTCACAAAATAACAATCACACACTCACAATCACAGTGACACAGACTCCCCACACTCGCAATTACAGAGAAACTGTTCTTCTTTGACACATGTCCTGTTCTCCCTGTAGCCTACTCACTTCGCATGCCCCAATCTGGCTGTGTGAGAGTCTGAGAGTGGTCTCTTTGTTCAGCCACTCTGTAGTTTCATCCGCTAAGTGAGTGTGCCAGCAGGTTTTGATGTGTAACGAAGTTTAATTTTGCGTGTTTTATATTTTTGGGGCTAAACACAACCTAGATAATTTTCTCAGGGCCAGTGACATATTGTAGGAATTTGTTTTAAAATGTTGTTAGAAAAAATAAACTCTAATTTGTGATATTATGCCCCCCCCCCCCCATTAATATGCATTTACTCTTGTATAATCAATTTAAACAAGTTGTTTATTTTACACATTTGACTTTAGTAAATGTTCTCACTCAACATTTCTTGGTGCTTTGGAAACGAAGAGGTGAAACAGCTATAAAACTTAACCTGATTCTCCCATATACTAAGCAACATTCCTGAGGCCCGCAGGTCAAGCAAGTTGTAAACACTCTTATCAGGCTGGGAAGCTTAGCCCGGTCAGTAAAAAGTTCAGCAGAGGACGTCCAGAGATGTGGAAGAAGATGATCCCAGAAACCAGATGACAGCAATAAAAACCAATCATTATCCTTTGTTTAGGGAGGCTAAAAAGCCTGGCTGTAGACAAGGGTTTCACTTTTTTGTCTTTTCCTGTCCCGAGAGGCTGCATAACCTGTTCTGTGATATCATTTCATTAAACATATCTCTGAGAACTTGGAAACTTTTCTCCATTTCATTCTTTATTTTTGCCTTCCATATTTCCAAAAAACGAACACGTATTTTAACAATCCTGTTAATGTGTATGTGCAAAACAATTGCAACAGTGTTATAAGTGTATTGGTTTTAATTAATATAATTTTGGACAAGCCTAATTTATTATCATTTTATTTGAAGGGTGATGTATTTCATTTGGCAGATACTTTATTTATTATTGTTTGAGTTCAAGGGTTATTCATTTGATTTTTAAATACCTTTTTTATTGTTTTATTTAAAATTATGTTATTTAACATATCTTTATTTGAACATTGCTGTTTTATATTATGTTCGTGTCTATTCTGTACCGTTTGTGTTGCTCTGTATATTTCAAAAATAAATCAGGAGTAATTCAGTAGGCCTACTTGTACTCTTGAGTACTTGAGTAGTCTTTTCACTGCATACTTTTTTACTCTTACTCGAGTAATAATTTTTATGAGTACTTTTACTTCTACTTGAGTAATTATAATCTTAAAGTAACTTACTTTTACTTGAGTAAATTTTTTGGCTACTCTGCCCACCTCTGTGGGTTTGTGTGTGTCAATGTGTGTGCTGTTGTATAACGTCAATGCAGCTGTGGATGTGTGAAACACTATTGAAGTGACTGATTAATTAATCAATGTATATTAATAACTAGAAAATGTCAGACAATAGACAAACAAGGCGTATTACAAGTTCCAAACGATTTGCCTGCTTGTGTCTGACCAACAGTCCAAACTCCACACATATCCAATTTCAAGTGATACAAAACAGAAAAATAAAGCATTTTCTCAACCTTGACAAGTTGGAATCGTTGGCATTTTAGCCTTGAATACCATCTGAATTACTACTCAATTCCATTTAATCTAAAATAATTTTCAGCTATATTTCTATCCAGCTATTTTTTCTATTTGTATTGATGGTCTATAATAAATATCATAATATATATATGTTTGTTGCATAGTCTCTTGACTAGGTAGCATAACCTGCTAAACATCTTTAGAGATGTATCACAGATATCTCCGTATCTGCTTTATGTCTTTAAACAGATTTATATATTGACAATACAAAGAGCAACTATCTGTTTTCTATCGTCAAAGATAGGTGAACAGATGGGAGTTCAGTGTAACAGTCTGTTCCAGTCCCATCTGCATGATGTAAATAGAGATTAATTGAAGAGATGATACTTTCGTTCATTCTTGAGTCGTCCTTGTAACGGATCTCAGGAGCCAAAGAAATTACAGGCAACACTACAACAATTAAGTCTGCCTCCTGTCCAGATGCTATCAGAGGAGCACAGAGTAAACAAAAGCAGATAGGACTGGGCTCCAGGAACTGAAATGAATCACAGTCTAGGTCGGATACAGACACTTCTCTTTCTCTTCCCTACAGATAAAATAACAACAACAACAACAACAACAACAACCCTCCTGATTACATTCGGCCAAAGCGCTTAGATTGCTCCATTCTCGACGGGCGGGATGTTTTCCAGGATGGAAAGATCTCCAGATGATATAAAGTCTGACGAGCTTGGTATGCACCTTGTCTCTTAAAAACCCCTGTTAAGACACATCCACAAAATCCTTCTAAATACGCAATTTGGGGAGTTAGTTGCATGATATTAAGCATCAGTAAGAGTAAGGCACAATTATCAATCAAATTTAAGTTATTG